>JABACO010000022.1:3708836-3723836 GCA_013339895.1 Ephydatia muelleri
TCAATAACTCTCAGCATTATTCCATGCCGAATGTTGCTCCTATTCATCATATGCTTTCCGGATATTGCACTCATCTGGAGACATAATGAACTCAGACAGGCATTGCACCTACGACCAGTGGTGAAACAGGGTGCAGGATGTAGAATTACGTATGCAAGCATTATTTTGGGATATGAGGGTACATGTGTGGCAACTTCAAATGGAGACATTATATTGGACATAAAGGTCATGCATGCTCCATGTCATCAGCGTTGTTTAGTCTACCATTGATGCAAAACTGACCCTAAGCCTGCTCCAAGGTTATCATCAGCTCAAAAGGCCAAGACAGAGGTGTATGGAGATCAACTATTGCACAGGAAGAGGACTAGCTGCCACCTTGGTAATGGGATAAACCAACAAATTAATACTTACAAAAGGTGTAGTTTATTGATTTTGATTAATAATTTGAGTAAAATCGTAATTTGAGTACAGTCTATAATTATCATCTGACTCCTTATGAAATTCAAATGAACTAAAAAATTGAGCTTTAATAACTTTGTTGAAATCAATAGCCGTTTTTGCCTACAAGGAGTAACAATAAATGTTAGTTATTCTTCTTGAATATTTGATAACCCTTCATTTTCTTGAAGATTTGGTCACGATTTCAATCTATTTTATAGGCGATTATTAAGTCACTTAACTATTCATATTAATGTTTACACCAATTAGTTAGCAAAGGTTATGTAAATAAGATCTGCTAGCTAACTGATTTTAATATAGTCACAGTCGTTTAAAACCTTTGCGTTCATTTGCAAATACCCAGGTATGTTTATATTGGGACCAGCATGTGGTAGATTATTAATAATAATAATTCTTTCAGTGCAACATACAATACAACACAGTAATGGCAATATGAATGCACTTACATACTGCCTACTCATAGAGTTACACAGGTCAACATCATTGTGATAGGATTTAATTTTGAGCAGACACAACATGTTCAGATAAGTATGACACATGTAAAAAGTGCAAACGAAACTCATGGCAAGGTGTAGAAATAGACTGTAGCTTGTGAGAGTTGCCTTGGGTGTTACCACTGACTGAGAATAGTGAACATCCACCAGCTTCTCACAATCTTTTAACACATCAACAGTGGTCTAAAGATGATAATAATCCAGGGTTTGCTAAACGATGTGAGGAAGACTTGCACGTTTACATATTGACCTTGTAAAGACTCATTCGATACATTCCATGTCTTAAACAACCAAGCATTTCAAACAGGAGTGTTAAACTCTAGAAGCGGCCTCACATAGGTTAAATAGAAATGCTAACATCACAAGTTCAGAAACCCCTCAGAAGCAGAGAGCATATAAAGTAATTGATGCAGAACCAGTGCTGAGAACAGAATCGCTAGCCAGGAACATACTTGCATATTATGTATACAGCATTACATTGTAGTAAGGTCAACAGTTAAGCATTCAATACTGAACGCCATCGACAGGTCCACATGAGTGCTGCCTGCATGGATGGGGTGTGTGCTACACAGATCCAGTTTCCCTACAACTAGACAATGTTACTTTTCTTCACACATACGGGTTTACACACAAGTACGCTACCACACATAAGTGACCTGCCAAAATAATATAGCTGATTGATCGACTTTTATGATGGCAAAATATTTCACAATGTAGCTTTGTCCAGGAATTCTTTGGTCTTCTTGCCCTATGAAAGTACATAAGACACTGCATTAGTTTAGGATAAGGACAAAATGGACTAATTCAAACACAAACACATTTATACGCATGTGTTAGTTGTTGTTGAATGCTTAATAATATACCTAGACGCTATCAAAGCTTATCATTCTCATGTTTTGGGGTATAGTGAATTACAACAACACGTCAACGTAACCTCCATGGCTCCTAGCATGATTAGTATCCTAATCATCATGCATTACCATGATGTGTGCTGGAGACAGACACATGTCCTTCCTTCTCACCTTTGTCTGAGGCCCTCGATAAGCCTTCTGGTGTCCTCCTGTACCAAAGATACAATACAAACTCAACCTCAAACACCCCACAGATGTGTACTCACGGGTGTGGATGGGGACTGTACAACAGGTGGGGATGGGCCAATCCCACCCAATAGGGTAGATTTCCCCAGAGAGGGACGTGTCCCTGGTGTCCTGAGGGGTGAGCCCAGCTCGGTGCGAACCATTTGCCTCCATTGTTCCCTCACGACTGTGTCCTGTGCACCCATGGATGCTGCTGCTGCTGCTGCTGCTGTCCCGAGAGGCTTTGGTGGGATGGTACTGTGAGCCCTCTGAGTTACGTGTAAGAAATGGTCTGTGGACGGATCAGAAAGACCTGAGGCTCTGCCCATTGTGCTTGTTGGCCCACTGGGTGGAGGTGGAAGGGATGGTGGGATGGAATGTGACGGCTTGTTTTTATCCTTATCTTCAGGTTGGTTAGGCACTTCACCTGGATCGTTAGAACAGGAATATTAAAGAAGACGATACTGCACTTCCTAGTACCTTGCTGCTGCTGCTGCTGCTGCTGCTGCCCATTCACAGCTGCCTTCCCTCTTTGGCTCTCCACCAGCTTCATTTGTGTCTCAAAAATCACAAAACGTGCTGAGAGCTTCTCTATCATTTGGGTCAACTGGTCAATCTTGCTGCATACTTCTCTCCCATCATCTGACTGCAATAATACATCAAAATGAGATCAAAATTGATGTAGAAATCCTTTGAAACCAACATACTATGGGGAATGCAATGCAATCATACTTTCTGTGTATATCAGCCCTTAATAATGCAAGAGGTGTGCTATTTGTATTATTACTAAACCAATAACCTTTCACCAACTGCATGTGCCCCTTACATGCACTTTCACTTTCACCAACTGCATGTGCCCCTTACATGCACTTTCACTTTCCCCTTGAACCACCCTTGAACCATACTACATGAGCAGGATCCATAGATCCTCTGCCTTTCCTTCCACATGGGTTGTGACCATTCAAGACACAAAATGCGCCCATCAGTTCAACTCACGCAACTAGAAGTGAGGCACTGTTTCACATCTATGGCATGATGTGTGGGGAGGGAATGGGTGTACATGTAAATGATGATCAATTTGGATATGCCATTTGTGATCACGGTACATGTCTAAATAATTAATGGGGTAGGTGGGGTAAGAAAGAACCCACTCTGATTTGACGAATTACAGTTTTCATTGTATCCAGAGGTTGCTTTGGGGAAGGGAGTGGGGGGGGGAGGGGGTGGGAGAGGGTGGAAGAGAAGATGGGTCTCTAGGGCAATAATTCTTCAATGTGTTCAATTGTTAATAATGTCTCAGGAGACAGAAGGACTAGGCACGTTACAGGGAGTACGCAATGATTGGGTTGAGGACTGACATCTTCTACCATTTTCACAATGTGTTTCCAAGATTATCACCCCCTCCCTCCCTCCCTCCCTCCCTCAGTAAGTGGTAGTAAGTTTGGAGCACAGATGACACAAGGCACAAGTTGTTACCTTGGTCATGCCCACCATCTTGGTTGTCATGACGCCGTTGCTCGTCATGCAAGGGAAGGCTCTCCCAGCTGATCACGCTTTCTGCACCATCTCTAGGCTTCTCCTTACCACCTTGGTCCAACCCTCTCTGTAAGAAGGGAGCGAAGGATGGCACGCCATCTCCTCTGTCAGCTTCTTCAGGCCCTGGGGTAGGAATCGGTTCACATGCACCACCCAGCATGCCTCAGTGTGCACGTACCCTCACTGTGGGTGTGCAGCCCAGTTGCCTTGGTGACCCTGCTCTCCTCCTTGTGTCTAATTACCAGTCCCTCCATCTTGGGAGCCTCGCAGGTGGTGGTGGGGGGTGGGTTCGCTCTAGAAGGAGGGTCAACACGTGCACTGTTCCCTAGCCCCGGAATAAAGGCGGGAGGATGAAGTTGTAGGCGTGAACCATGGAGGGTGGAGTCTTTACAAGGGGAGGAGCAAGGGGAGGAGCCCAGGCCTTCGATGGGGCTGACAGAGAGGCTGCGAGGAGGCGAGTCAGGCAAGGGGGAAGCAGAGTGGAGGGCGGCTCTGTAGTCAACTGGAAGAGGAAGAAAAATCACCAGCGGATATGGTGTCAGAAAGAGACTGTGTACCCATTGGTGGTTGGCGTTCGCTGCATGGACTGGTGGACCTGCTGTCTTTAACGTTGACCTGGGTTGGGCAGAGTGAATATAACACTCCTATGAAATGAGACCAAATACCTTAGGAATCGTGTGTACCTCTGTTCCACCAATGGGAGCGCTGGAATAAATTTTCCTTCATGGAGGTACAACAATGTTAAAAACATTTGACTGAAAAGGTGATCAATACATTTATAATATCTTTCACCATTCCCAGGGCCTCCCTACATCCAGCCTGAGGGGGCTCCCTCCTATAAACTGCCCACACAACAGCCGCCAAGGCCTCCCTCCACCCATGGATGCCAGTTTCACCCACATGCATGCCAGTGTGTCCCTTTCATTTGGAATGAGACTGACAATGGTTCACACTCTTCTGATACCCTTCAAAATATATAGAATAACAAGGTTCGAGACCAATCATTTTACCATACCACTTTTCTTGCAATACCTAACTGCAATAGGTTCATTCATCCATTAAAGCATAAACATACATTGCTATTTCTCATTTTGGGACCACAAATGCTGTATGCAGCAGGCCTTTTATATTGAAGGTTTTTACCTAGCTGCTCTGTCTGGCAAGTACACACAGAGCGTGCAGACAATCACACAGGTGGTAGTATTTTATGCACACGTAACTAGTTCACCATGCATGTCTGTTGAAATGAATTATGCATGTATATAGAAATGAGCTATGCATGTACATAGAAGTACATGGAAATGAATTATGTATGTACATAGAAATGAGCTATGCATGCACATATGGTACTGTACCATCAGACCAACAACAGACTCACCTTCTAGTTCTAAGGTGTGGGGGCTTTCCTATGAGCTCGTGGTGCTTCGCCTGACAGTACCTCAGGATGTCGGTGGTCATAATGATCTTCCTCTCCGCAAAGCCCACATCAAGGAACTGGTTCATACTAAGCCGAGGGTGGTAGTAGAAGACATCCCTCATTACCTACACATATGGGGACAGCACATCCCTCATTACCTACAAGTATGGGGACAGCACATCCCTCATTACCTACACATATGGGGACAGCACATCCCTCATTACCTACACATATGGGGACAGCACATCCCTCATTACCTACACATATGGGGACAGCACATCCCTCATTACCTACACATATGGACAGCACATCCCTCATTACCTACACATATGGGGACAGCACATCCCTCATTACCTACACATATGGGGACAGCACATCCCTCATTACCTACACATATGGACAGCACATCCCTCATTACCTACACATATGGGGACAGCACATCCCTCATTACCTACACATATGGGGACAGCACATCCCTCATTACCTACACGTATGGGAACAGCACATCCCTCATTGTCTACACGTATGGGGACAGCACATCCCTCATTACCTACACATATGGGGACAGCACATCCCTCATTACCTACACGTATGGACCGCACATCCCTCATTACCTACACAAATGGGGACAGCACATCCCTCATTACCTACACATATGGGGACCACAGAAGATGGTAACAGAGCACATCCCTACACGTATGCACAGAGGATGGGGATAGAGAACATAATTGGTAGTAAACTTATTCATCTATTTTGATTTATAAGTACACAAACCATCACGTACTTACAAACAAAATACCATCAAAACATGACAGAGGTAAATAATGATCTGATTTGATGTCCAGCTATGTACTGAGGTTCTGCAACATATGCTAAACTTACAGTATAATGGCCACATACTTACCGCTTACCTTGTACACACCCTCCACGAATCTAAGTCGTTCTTGGCATATAGTTTCATAATCATGTGAGGCAAGCCAGTTTGCAAGCGGAACAGAATACTGCATTAGCGCACAGTGAATGATAGGCAGAAATGCTGAAGGAATTCCTAAGGAAAGTCTGCGAACATTTGTAAAACCACGAAAAACGCTATAAATTCTCGCTCACCCGTGAATGCTAGGTTCTACCGACAATTTCATTCTCTGTATCTCCCTCAGCAATTTAGTTAAATTGTTTCTAACATCCCCAGTGCAGCCATTCGCCGAAGCCATCCTACTATGTTTTGAAGTTCCCGCGTTCTCACGTGAAATATCCCACATAGAGCGCACCACCAATTTTTTTGTGGGCGTTGCTGCATTAAAAGAAATGTACAGCGTTCGAGGAGCGAAGCACGTAGTACTGCAACGCAAGAAAGGCGGGCTCGGATTTAGTGTGAAAGGTGGAAAAGAGCACGGCATACCCATCGTCGTCAGTTTCATACAAACAGACTGCGTTCCAGGTTGTGTATTGCTGCAACACAGACCTGGAGTAATCCCTTCCTTCCTTCCTTCTTCCAGCTAACGAACTGCGGCTAGGGGATGAAATATTAGCAGTGAACGGCGAATCTCTACAAGGTGCCACACACAGTGAAGCAGTGCAAAAGCTTAAGCGTGCTGGACAGGCTGTTACCTTGTTGATTCGATCTAATCAAACGCTGGAAGGCACGTGACTTGTGGTTCAATTACTTGGTCTGTTGCTCACTGTCCACAATTATTTAGCACAGACGTTTTTCTTACTGGTTCCTCTCAACAGCAACAAAAAGAAGGTATTTGAACTATTACCTGCTTTCAAAGGTTGAAAGTGGTCGCGTGATCCATTTCTCTCTCATAGATTTTAACATTACAGACACCCCCTGTGGTGGTCCTATGCCGCAAGGCTGGACTCAAAAAATCGATCACAAAACAGGTCGCTCGTATTATGAAAAGTAAGGAAATGTTTCAATTTGTTTTGTGGTATATTAATAAGTAAGTATAAATGCACGTGATGTTTTAATGTGATGTATAGTAAGTAACCTTGCTATTCAAAATAACTATGCAGTCACTACACTGAAACAGCCACTTGGAAAGACCCTCGAATTCTTCAACCTGTTCCTCTGGATGCCTTCAACTGGAGCGAGCTACCCCTCGGGTGGGAGAGATTTTTGGACAACCAAGGTGACATCTATTTTGTCAAGTAAGCTAGTGGCACACACAATGATTCTTAGGAAAGACCTGCATCAAATGCATGTCACTATTGCACTGGGGTAGATGTTTCAGGTTGCACTTGATTGTTAATTAACAAGGGATGTGCATTGGACTAAGAATAGACTATATCTTTGTATGCAAAATTGAACTGCCAGTCAAAAACATTAATTATGGGAGAAAAAATTTTTTTTTAGTTGCATGATTGTGAATGGAATTCTTTGATTCTTGTCACACTTTTATATTGTACCAGCTTTGATTTATGTTTCTTACTTGGGATCAGTGGAAATGTCTTCATTTAAAAATTCCAGTATGCGCAGTAGAAATGTAACGCTTGCGTTGAAATGTATGGCTAATTAAAAATTCAGAGCCTTACAGCTCTATGACAGATACTCTGATTCTCAGTGCATAATGAGCAATGTCTAGAGGACTTCAAAAACTTGAAAAAACATGTGTTAGGTCCCTTTTCATGGAACGATCTTGCAGGAAAGTGATTATGTGTGTAGAGCCACATCCAATTGTTGCCAGTTTACGATGCACCCAAGCATGCTGGTCTGTGTACATTATAACAAGACTTTTACCAGCAAACTTGCATGTAAGCTTACAAATTTGATTAGAGTGAGCTGAAATGCTACCACCTAAGGGATGTTTACAACTTTGTTGAGGGTGACAGTGCTGAATACGTTATAACGTGACCTGTGGATCTTGACCTGAACCATATCATGTCATGTTCTATAAGGTTATGATAACATACTAATGAAGCTATTAGTTTAATGACCATGAATACCACTGGTTTTATGGGCTGGCAGTCACATGAATGCCACCTGTGTACTCTGGCACCCACTCCCCCTCCAGCCATGACACGCACACCACTCACTGGGATAGCCCTAGAGGTATGAGACTTCAGAAGCAGCTGAAAGAGCTCAAGGCATTCCTCGAGCACGCCAATGACAAGCACAAGGTCAGTGATTGTGCCAGGTTGGATTGTTTCGTGTGATTTGTTGGGGCTGGTTGTAAGTTGACACGTTGCAAGCCAATTCCTAACTGATTGGACATTGAAGCTGATTAATGTCATCCATTAGTATACTATTTCAAAGGCTGAAATAGGTGATATTATGTTTGCATGTTGCTTAATATACAGTCTATACACAAGCACAGTGCCATATACACATACAAATACAACACACACATACACACACACACACACACACACACACACACTTCGTGGAATCATGATAACCTCCACCCCCACCACCCCACACACACACACACGCACACACCTTCCTTGCCCCTCTCATCCTTATTCAGAAGGACCTGGAAGCCCTCAGACAGAAGCGGGCATCACTCCTGGAGAAGACCCAGCTCCTGGAGGACTCCCACTCCCACACCATCCCCCTGGACCAGAGCAATGTGGAGGAGGAACACACCTGGGACTCTCCCACCTGACATCGCCGATGACATCATGATCCTAAACGAAGAGATAGAGACACTGGATGCCCGTGTCTCCTCAGCCGCCAAGAGACTAGGCTTCCTGGACAAGGTGGTCAAGAACCGTATCTACGAGGACATGGGCGAGCTGGACGAACACGAGTCTTCCATCCAGCTCTCCCGGGCCCTGGTCTCTGCCTACGAGGAGTGCAAAGGTTTGGAGGCGAAGCTCCACAGCATTGCGGCAGAGTTCGAGGTCCTCCGCAAGCGGTACAACTTCACGGACGCTCCGATCAGCTACATGGTCCAACTGCCCCCACTCCGAAGCCTGGAAGAGGTGGGACACAACAAGCGCTGGCTCCACCTCCTTCCCGATCAGCTGACCGCGAAGACGAACTGCGAGATGGAGTTGGAGGTAGCCATCTTGAAGGACTGCTGTCGCCACGCCGACAAGCTGCACAGGCACTGGACTGTCCTGCACAACAAGGCACTTAGTAGCCATGGAAACTGGGAACCTTTACTGGATGAGCTTGCTCAGTTCGATCTCTCCCCTCTGCATGACCAGTGGATGCAAGCGAGTTTCCGGTGAGTATGCATTTCGTGCACTGTGCATTATGCAATACAATTCGATATCTTATCTCCTTATAGAGAAAAACTTGACAAATTCATCTCTACCGAAGACTGAAGACATTTTCCAGCCACATTTTTTGGTATACAAAATAATAATAATAAAACATGGCAACAGTACACACAAACATTCCACATTCAACACATGAAAATACTAAGATGCTTGAGAGAATAAGTGCAGGCCCACTCCCTCCCCACTTGTCCTTTTTTTTTTTTTTTTTCTCTCTCCCTCTCTATGTTCTTCATATTTCTGTTCGGTTTCGATAATACCCGACAACACTCATTCTGGATCACCAGACCCGGAGCTTCCCTGCGAGTCAAGTGATTTCCTGTTGGGTCTCTCGGACTCCGTATTCAATGACATCTTCATGCGGGGGAGAGTGCTCGACCTGTCCATCGCCAGACTCCCAGGGAGGGACGGGGCAATGTACGCGTCCTCGTACGTCATGGCCGCCCCAGCAGCAACCACAGTCGCAGTGTGCTGGGGGGACTTCCCCCCGACCAGCGCGTTGTTCACCACCCCCGTCCTACGGATCCTCCCGAGGCTGTCGAAGAACACCACCCTGTCGTGGACTGACCCCGAAGCGTGAGCGCTGCTGATGGACACGTTCGTGTTCCTCCTCCGCACTGGTCACGGACGTGTTGGAAGTCTTTCTCACCCCCTCCGTGGCCCCACCCCCCTCAATGGCAGGGGGGAACTTCCAAGGGTCCACGTCGTAGCTCTGGTGGGAGGAGGTGTCCGAGATATCAGCAACAGAAGACACGTCGGACTCCAGACTGGGTCTCTTCTCCCCGACAGTGCTGGGTGCCTCTTCTGACAATTTAGAGGGCAGGGTAGCAAACTCCTCCACTCCCCTCGTAATCACCATTTGGGGGGCAGTACCTGCCACTGCTGTGTGGGGCTCGCTGGCCTTGCTTTCTTTGTCCTGGCTGTCGTCCTTGCAGCACGGTGGACTGTCGCCTTTCTTTGCCGATGCGACCCTTTTCGCCCTGTCACCTGTCAGAAGCGTTCGCCTTGCCCTCGCCGACCCCGCCCACTTCCTCTTCGTGCAGGGTGTCCATCGTCTTGGCCATGGGACACATCCCTTTTAGGCCTTCTATCACGGCCTCGATCGTCGCCCCAGATGACAACGTGGACAATATTGGGGGGCTCTGGGCCCGTCGCGGGGATCCGATGGGGCTCCTGTGCGGGGAGTGGAGGGGAGTCGGATCGCTCACCATGATATCGGGCACGTGGAGGTGTGGTTGGTGAATGTCGGACAGCTTCTTGTGGAGAAGGGCAGAGTCCAGCTCTGTGTGAGGCTGTGCGGATGTGAAGGAAGTGGGAGAGGTTGAGGGTTGGACTATGAAGCCCTCATAGGAGTGTTCATCAGCGACAACAATTGGCCCAAAGTCTTCCTTCTCGGTGTTCTCTATTAAGAAGTAGCAAGCCACTGGGTGTGGCACGTTCTTGAATTCGAGGAGGCCACGGTATTCAAACTTGAAGTTTGGTTTGTCCTTCACAAGCCTGAAAGGGGAGGTTGTTGATTCACTTAGCACAGGTAATACAGACAAACACCTCACAATGACTAACACAAGGGACTATACTTATGTACAGTTGGTTGAGATCAGTTGCGGGTGCTAACATGGTGCAAGTGCCACACATATAGCATGTAATGTCCAAAACACAGAGAATAGTGTCTTAGCACTCAACGAATATAATTTCAATCTCATAATTCTTTGCTGTTCAGTAATTTAATCACTTTCATTGTACGTACAAATGATTTTTAACTAGCTGGTACATGTACTGTAATCCCCCCAAAAAATAGTAAACACTTCTTTTATCTAGCCACATATAGATTTATAGTCACATTCTGTAATTTCTTTGAGGTGATTAATTTAGCCACAGTTTGCACATTTACCCTGAACCTAAGGTTTCAGTCCGCAGATGAATGTTAAAGTGGAACTGACATGAATAAACAAGTGCCTCTTAACTTGAAGGTTAATACCCATAGGTTTTGTTTTTATTTTGCCACTTCGTTTTTTTCAGTTATTCGATTTTAACATGAAGGACAGCCAACCACACCAACACGTAATGCTGCACAATCTTCTAACACATATCATAGCATTTAGATTGCTCTGGTGCAATTAATACGGTTAACAAAATCGTGTCAGGTCTCCCTTAAACACAAGGGGTA
Source organism: Ephydatia muelleri (assembly GCA_013339895.1). Taxonomy (NCBI): domain Eukaryota; kingdom Metazoa; phylum Porifera; class Demospongiae; order Spongillida; family Spongillidae; genus Ephydatia; species Ephydatia muelleri. The sequence continues at coordinate 3,720,210 of JABACO010000022.1, forward strand.
CACAGGGGGAAATGTAGGGGTACACAGGGGGAAATGCAGGGGTACACGGGGGGAAATGCAGGGGTACACAGGGGGAAATGTAGGGGTACACAAAGGGAAATGCAGGGGTACACGGGGAAATGTAGGGGTACACAAGGGGAAATGCAGGGGTACACGGGGGGAAATGTAGGGGTACACAGGGGGAAATGCAGGGGTACACAGGGGGAAATGTAGGGTACACAGGGGAGGGAAATGTAGGGGTACACAGGGGGAAATGTAGGGGTACACAGGGGGAAATGCAGGGGTACACAGGGGGAAATGTAGGGTACACAGGGGAGGGAAATGCAGGGGTACACAGGGGGAAATGTAGGGGTACACAGGGGGAAATGCAGGGGTACACAGGGGGAAATGTAGGGTACACAGGGGAGGGAAATGTAGGGGTACACAGGGGGAAATGTAGGGGTACACAGGGGGAAATGCAGGGGTACACAGGGGGAAATGTAGGGGTACACAGGGGGAAATGCAGGGGTACACAGGGGGAAATGTAGGGTACACAGGGGGAAATGCAGGGGTACAACAGGGGGAAATGTAGGGTACACAGGGGGAAATGCAGGGGTACACAGGGGGAAATGTAGGGTACACAGGGGGGGAAATGTAGGGGTACACAGCAGGGTACCACTTCTATCTCACAGTGGGAGTTGGAGTAGGTTGTGAACATGAAGGAGGGTTGGCCAGCATTTGTGGTCCCTGTCACAACACATGACTAAAAGAACTAAACAAACAGTTCGTGTAGTCTAGCTATTTGGAGTAAAATATGTAAACTTGTTTTCACCACTTGGTCAGCACAAAAGGCATTGCTTCGGATTGGCTCACAAAAGGCATTGCTTCGGATTGGCTTTATATGATGTGTACACAGTCAGCCATCTTAATTACACGCAGTGATAGAAGGAACCCTAGGTTAGTTAAATATTAATTACTGTAAAGGCAACCATGTTGTGTGCAACTCATAAGTAAATTTAATAGTAATCCATCTATTTACTGAAAAATTGCCCATATTCATTTGAGTTGCATACAAATAGTGCAGGGTTGCCTTAAAGTTCAAAGGCAATGTGTGTGAACTGTTAAAAGATGAACTCTTGCTCTGAATTGCATCATTCAACTGCATCATGATCCGCATGACAAACGTTGTGTGCTCATTCTTTGAAAGGGGAGGAGTGAATGTACACACGCGTGTGTGTGCGTGTGTGTGTGTGTGTGTGCGTGTGTGTGTGTGTGTGTGTGTGTGTGTGTGTGTGTGTGTGTGTGTATTCAGAGGGTAGAGGGCATCACCTCATGACTCACCTGTGTGTAAACTCTGTCACCTGGATCTTTCCGGGCACTCCATTGCTCTCAGTCCTGCTGGCCACATTGACTGTGTTCCCAAAGAGACAGAAGCGTGGCATCTTGCGACCGACTATGCCCGCCACCACCTCCCCCGAGTTAATCCCGACTCTCATCTGGTTGGAAGAGGGGGAGGACAACTGCTGAAAAACACACCACTACAGGTCCTGCTGGTGCCCTGTGCACTCCACACTAGGCTGCATGCCGCTACAAAGGACCCCTTGGGGTCAGGTGCGGAGGTGCAGGTTTGAAAACGTACTTGTACATGTGTGCATTGCTAAATGCATGAAGACTGGTTGGACCTTGCTATGACATGTGCCGACACCAACATCTAAACACTTGTACTTGCAACTTTTGATGTGTGCAGCTATTGCCATAGGACGTGCACCATATTGGAGCTATAGCCACTGTAATTATTACTGAGGCACAAGAGGACACATGACACAGGAACCTCACTATCACAAGAGTACACACCACACACTATCACAGGAGTACACAACACACAGGAGGAACTCAGGAATTTGCGACAGAAGTTCGAATCCAAGCCTACACACTTCTGGGAATCAACGAAAGTTGAAAGCTTAGCCTACACACTTCTGGGAATCAATGGAAGTTGACTACATCTATCTGGGAATCAATGGTAAGTTGAAAGCTTAGCCTACACTACTTCTGGGAATCAATGGAAGTTGACCTACACACTTCTAGGAATCAATGCACAGACACTGGGGAGGAGAGGCAAGGCTAATGAACCACGGCACACAGACCTGTAGTACTACTAACACCCACTCCTGCTCACCTGTATGGGCTCATTGTTGTCTGGCCTCCTGACCTGCCTGCAGTAGTGCATCATGTCCAGGGCTTGGTTGCACACACAGTCTGCGTGCACAGTGCTTCTCTCTGGCAGACCTCCCACCACCATGTAGGCGTCGCCTATGGTCTCCACCTGTTCATAGTGGGAAAAAGGATAAGATAAATTCAAATGCTAACTAGCAAGATTAACTGATATGCATGTGTGCATATGTGTACATGTATGTATGTATGTATGTATGTATGTATGTATGTATGTATGTATGTATGTATGTATGTGTATGTATGTATGTGTGTGTATGTATGTATGTATGTATGTATGTATGTATGTATGTATGTATGTATGTATGTATGTATGTATGTATGCATGTATGCATGTGTATATGTATGTGTGTGTGTGTATGTGTGTGTGTGTGTGTGTGGTGTGTAGGGTTTGGGAGGGAGTATGAAAGAGCTTAGGGTGACCAGAAGGTGTGTGGGTGCAGTGGAATGCATCAGGTATGTCATTGGTGTACACTACATGGCCTGCAGGAATTCCACGATGAATACTGCACACAACACAGAAAAAGACTTTGAACAACCCAATCAGCACACAGCACTTCTATGTAGTATAGTGGGAAACCATTGAGGAAGCAAACGTTCCAGGATGGACTGCATGGGCATGACCATAAAAAATAAAACTTCGTCTAAGCATTTGGACCCTTTGAAAGTTTTCCGGTATACACAGGTTATATGCTTAGTTATGCAAGTGTGAATCCCAACGGCACAGGTGGAAGAGGGAGGGAGGGAGCAAGAGGAGGGAGGGAGGGAGCAAGGGGAGGGAGGGAGCAAGAGGAGGGAGGGAGCAAGGGGAGGAAGAGAGGGAGGGGAGTGAGGAAGGGGAGGGGAGTGAGGGAGGGGAGGGAGGAGAAGGGAGGAAGTATACAGATGCTGAGGAGGCACACAAAATAAGAGATGTGGAGGGATGATGAGTGGGTAGGAGGGGTGATGAATGGGGAGAAGAGGTGAGAGCTGGGAGGGAGGAAGGGAGAGGAAAGCAGAGGAGACGTGGCAGATCAAGAGGAGAAAGAACGGTAAAGATGAGAGACCAAACACACACACAAGAGAGCATGGGTTAAGTGAAAAGTATTTTCATAACTAGGACCTTGAACTTTAGAATGTCTATTGTTGATGCTTGAATGGACACACATTATCAAGCCCTTCACAACACCTGCCCATCTAGCTGACACCTGAAGATAGCCACCCCAAAGACCAACACCTGCACATAAAAACCACAGGTTTGAGGATCAAAGTTGATGGGTGTGTCCTGGTGTTATAAGCCTTTAGACATGCCATGAATTGGAAAAATCTCAGGACGTTGGGATGGGGGGGGGGGGGGGGGGGGGGAGGGGGGGGAGGAGCATGGTTAGACCTGTTCATAATGGTAACACTCGCACATTGCATGAACAACCATATTTATGC
>JABACO010000022.1:3731336-3732698 GCA_013339895.1 Ephydatia muelleri
TTGTGGTGGGCGCATACGGGAGATGAGAGAGGGGACAGATAAAGAGTTGTGAGCAAGTGAGTGAGTGAGTGAGTGAGTGAGTGAGTGAGTGAGTGAGTGAGGAAGTGGGTCAATGTGTATGTAAGTGACCCAGCGAGTTCGAGGAGAGCATAGGGAAGCAAGAGGGAAACAAGAGGCAAACAAATCTCTCTGAACAGGTGGGGCATACGTTTAGAAGCCTCCTGAGAAGAATTGTTATGTCTGCAGCATAATATTGATTTCTAGCACTTTTGAGTCAGATATGTCGGTTATTCCAGAGGTTATAATAGCCTCCATCATATCCTGGTAATCCAAGGTGACATCACTAGTATACTCCACTGAGACAGCAGAAACAAATATGTGTATAATATTAAATTCAAAAATGAACGCACATATCGTTCAGGTGTATTGTACACTAATGCTCCATTTGACTGATGAAATTACGTCACGCCAATTAATCGCATCAAATCACATGTACAAATTGAGGCGCGAAGGCGTGGCCTAAGCCATTGAAACGACGCATGGATAGGGTGTACCGAAGTTTTTTGTCGTCAGTAAAATTCTTTTCTAACGGTTGGGGACCGGTGGATACCTATCGAAGGTACACGACCTTTTTGCTGTGACACCTTAATTGCTCAGGGGCTTAGTTGTACTGTGCACAGTTCTATAGAAGGCTGTCTAGTCGAAACACCCCTTTCACAGAGTTGTACTCTATAGAATGACACGTGAGAAAGCTGCACCTGATTTCCTTTGGCCGGGTTAACAGTACACGCACTGCACTGTCACATATCCATGAGCCGCACGACTTCTAAGATGGGCTACACTGTTTAATTACTTTTAGAAGCGCACATCCAAAACTCTTCTCCCTCCTTCCCCTTTCCCTGCACGTGACTCAATACTGACCTCGGTGATGGGATATCCTTGTCACCGACTTTCTCGGTAACCTGTAGACCTACGCTGAGCATGATGTATATCTTTTCCCAAGACTTTTAGACTCGAGGCACGTGATATTCGACCGCTGCCAGTGTTCCAGACTACTCGAGAGCCACGCACACCCAATTCGGTGTGAGAAGGTAACAGTTTCTGACATTTTGCATTGGCGGTATGACCTAGCTAGCCATGCTGACATGTCTGCGTGCAGGTCAGAGAGATCCCTGGAGGCACAGTGTACATGTGGAGAATTCCTCTCGCCTGTGACCACACTGTTCCCTGGGTTCCTGCCAGAGGAGTCTGAAGTGGCAAGGTATTGGGAGGGGGTGAGGGGCGGGGGAGGAGGGAGGTGGAGGGAGGTGGGAGGGGGTGAGGAGGGAGGTGGGAGGAGGGAGTGAGGAGGGGAGGAGGGAC
>JABACO010000022.1:3733698-3915547 GCA_013339895.1 Ephydatia muelleri
ACATCAGCTCCACCCCTCTCATTATTGAACAAAATATCCACTCCTCTGGCAAAAACCTGTCTTTGGGTGAAGACAGGTTTAAAGAGAGGAAGGAAAGAGCAAGGCAATTAGCCTAGGTTGTTTATTGTAAATCACTGTACCAATTATAACTTACAGTTAGTGATCATTATCGAAGATGAAAGGTCATGAAGGTTGTGTGAACCATCTTACTTGATAACTCTATTCTTGTGTATATCTGAAGCACAGCAAGGTGCCTAAACACCTCTCAACTCTCTCTGTAGTACTCCTGATAAAATTATGCCAAACAATAGCTTTGCCACATTAAAACAAAAAAAAAAGAAAAGAAGCAACTTGGTCCCATTCTGAAATATATGTGGATACAATGATTAAGAGATATGCTGCAATGAAGGCTTGATCACTATTGCCTTATTATGGCCACAAGTTTGTATTTCGTACACAGCAAAGGCTACTAAACAGAACTTCATCCTTGACCTCCTCAGTCCTTAGAGGTAGATATCACACTTCGGGCATACTGACTCCACCCTTCACCCCACCTACTTACCTAGCACCTCCATGGAACGTAATACTCAAGCTTCCGATGTTGATGTTGCAGGACCCTGTTGAGAGGGTGGCGTGTCCCTGCGAGTCTGCTCCGATGACCACATCAACAGCCAATGAAATGCCCCCAACAGAGAGATCTGCACTGCCACTGTCTGAGGTATGTGGCCTGAGGAAGAGAGGCCCAAATATTAAAGGACTCATCAGATACGGAGGTGGCTGTTGGTGTGTTCAATTGGGAATCACATGAGATGGTTCACACTGATCAACAGAAGAACAGTATTCAATGTCAAAGGCAACACTATAGCTTACACTATCACCCCACACCAACACTCTGATATATATATCTCTCTCCACTCCTGTCATCATTAGCCCTCCCACCTTCAAGCAGCCACACCTACCAACTCTGCTGACTGTAGTGCCAGTTGCAGCTGCCCTGCGCGCCCAGTCCCGTTAATTGGAGGAGGAGCCCAGATGTGGTGGTGGTCAGTGAGGCCGAAGGGATCTGCAGTCCAGTGATCCTGATGCTGCAGCAGCAACAACAACAACGTTATTGAGCTGCTGTGGTGGTATATTGCATGCACGCCCCGACGATGCGGTCGCGATAGGCATAATCACGCGACAATGCAATATACATCCCGCGATGTTTTCCTCCGGCGCTGCATAAATGTGCGATGCAATGATAACAAAATATATCCTGATTCAGTGATGCTGCGGTGCGGGCCACTGATTGGCACGTGCGATAAAGATTATGGATTATTTCGCGCCCCAATGCAGCATTACGTGCGCTTAGCTAACCTCGTGACGGTGTAGTCTATCGTTCCGATGGGCGAACCAGCGCTACCGGAGATATCCGGGATGGTCAGCGATGAGAGCTGCTGTTCCAGAATGGGTATGCCGACCTGCACAACTGATGAAGGAGCGGCGAGTAATGGCATAATTTTATTTCGTACGCCCACGTGTAGAACGCATCCACGTGTTCGTTTGCATTTTCTTACCGTATCCAAATGCCTTCTCTGTGAGTGCCGTCTGGAAGCCCGGGTTGGAAGCAGTCGACACGGCAATGATGGTTGCAAACACAGCAAGTATTTTACTCTGCATCTTTTCCGATTACGAGAAGTGCAGTGGTCCCCCCCACTATTAATAAAATTATTGAAAGCCCGCCTTTTTCTGTGCGCGCATGTGCAACTAATCGTCTCGGCCCCAGACGGGCGATTAGATTTTCGTGCACAGGCATGACGCTACAACAATGAGGTGTTGCGAGATTGGGGTAGTATATATACGCGCACATCTTATTTGGTCAGGTTATTATAGATCTAGTACCTACTATCTATGTCAGTTGAATGTATAGGGGGCCCGCAAGATATTTAGGTCAGATAAGATAAGTGACGCAAGAGGCTGTTTAGTGTATTAAATTTTATAAAGGTTTGCACCGGTATATATATATACAATTTTTTAGCGCGCGAGCTTGTATCGATTAATATTAGGAATGCCGCCTGGCGATTGTTCATGCACGCGCCTCTTTCATAGTCCTATGATGCACGGCAATTATATCAACACACACACACACACACACACACACACACACACACACACACACACACACACAGTCACACACACACACACACACACACACACACACATACACACACACACACACACACACACACACACACACACACACACACACACACACACACACACACACACACACCGCATCGTATTCAGTTTGATACAAAGAGCCCCAATTATACTGGCATGTCAAATTGTTTGGTTCCAGTACAACATCGATGTCTTTCAAGCAAGCAACAACGTTACTCATGCAGAAAATCTGAAGCGAGTGTTTGTTACGGCGTATTCGCATTCCTTTGTACACCGCTTAGTGTGGTGTGGCACAATGCAGAGTGCATGGGAGTTGCCCACGAAATCACCATATATGTGCAACTGAATCAGCCACATGCATAGTAATAGATTACGATCGTCCTCATGTTAACGATTGGTACGCCGGTTTAAAAAAACCGCATTCATACGAAGTTTTTGTGACACCACGGTGGCGCCGCGTCCAAAAACTACAGGATTGGGAAGTTTCACCGAAAAATAACTCATCCTCGGACCCATCACTTTAAGAAATATAAAACCGCGGAATAGTTTACGGAAAGGCCAATCATCCTGGTGCCAATTAGAGTATAGTTCGTTGTTGACGTAAATACATAACGCTGTACTTAGCTAGTATGGTGCTGCAATACGATATATCTGGAAATGAGCGTCCTTGTTAGAAAAGAGGTGTGGCGGAAGAACAAAGGTGAAACAGAGAAGCTACAGTGAGGACAACGGGATATTCTATAATGAGGGATATGGTAGTCGTGCATATGTTCTATTCGCACGCAGGGTATAGAGGTGCAGTACTTGGTAAACGCAGAGATCATATATAGATCTCCGGTAAAAAGCGGCACTTGTCTCTATAGCAATAGGGGCCGGAGTCTCTTGATTGGATATAAAGTCTATGGTTGACCTGATTCTACTGATACACAATTCATCACACAGGTGGTTTCTTGGCAAACTATCTCAAGACGATGCCGCAACGATTCTCAAAGACCAGGGAGACCGAAACACATACGTAGTGTACAACCACCCGTCGAAAAACGCGGCATTTGCGTTGGCCCTCAGGTAACATTAGTTGGGTGGGCCTCAGCGATTCATCGGTACACTTAGCTTTAACACGTTTTGTGTGTGTGTGTGTGTGTGTGTGTGTGTGTGTGTGTGTGTGTGTGTGTGTGTGTGTGTGTGTGTGTGTGTGTGTGTATGTGTGTGTGTTTGTATGTGTGTGTGTGCCATGCACATAGACTCCCTCACGATGACAATGTGGCACATTTTGATATACTATACACTGATGGTAGGTACAAGGTCTCAGGCCAGGTAATTGATAAGGGTGACAGCCGTATATTGCAGATATACGCGGTATTCTCTCCGTTGTAAGTATAGACACAGGACTACGATGACGTCATAAAGGCAGTCCACGATTTCGTAGCCCATTACAGCGCATCCCTGAGACCAGCATCTGATCCAACATCTGATGCAGGCTTACGACACCCAGCCCTCGCGTCTCCGCAAAGGGAAGACACATCCACTGTTAGCATCACGTGCACATTTCCAGACTCCCCACCTCCTTACCAAGGAGCCGAAAAGGTGGAAGATGCATCGGTGGAAACGTACAACGACATTAAAACAGAGCCCCATATAGTGCTCCCTCTGCCACACGAAAATGCATCAATTGAAAGCCGTGAGTAGCTCAATTTCATGCATGTTTATTTATTCTGTATCCATGCATTTCACAGCAAATATGGTAGTTTCGCATAATCGTGACCTTAAAAGCTGTCCACTAAGTGACAGTGCTACTCGTAGTAAGCAACTTATGCGTCTCTACCATCATAACAACCAAGACCAGTCATCGGACTGCAGCGACGGTGTGCCAGTGGTGGTGTTGCCTAATTCAAGGGACCTGCGCCATCGTTCAACCATCTGGACGCTATGCATTCCTAGCTGTGTAAGGGGCTGTCTTTGTTTGTCTGGACACGATAAATAGTAGCATTTTACTCTCACACGGCTGCGACTGTTCCCGGGTTACAGTTTTAATGGTTGTTTTGTACTTATATGCGTATACTGATTTCAAAATCACTGCTCAAATGCTCGTGCATTTTGTTTTATTTATGTATATAAATTTGTCAACGTTAGCTACCGAGCTATGTAAAAGTCATAAAATCTTGATATGCCTATGCTGCAATTATAGCTACTGGACCTGGGGAGTGGGGATTAAAAAAAGTTACGTCATGCACTAATGACAGTGTATGCTGTCAGAGATTAAAAAACAAAACAACAACGATAAACAAGCTTAACATGAAAGTGCCAGCTGGGTACTATGTGCTCAGTGCCTTAAATTAACCAATAAACCCGTTGACATTATAATAAGGTTTCCAAACTAGTACAACTGCAATGGAGAATACCGTTGAGGTACACTTATATGTTCGGTTCGCATTAAATAAAGTCCTCTAGATCAAACATTCCAACCGATGGATGCATGAAAGCCTTAGGCGAGCACAGTTTATGCGCAAAGTAATATACTGATGTTTGTATCTTTATTGTTACGGCTTCTCAACACAGGTCAGCTGGCCTAAAACTTTTGACTATGCATATGTTCGTCGAAATGGCAATACTTGAACTTGAATTTATTTATCGGATGTGCTCAACCGAATTTTTTTTGCCGAGTGCAGTACTCTGTAGTCCAAATAGCAATTGTAGATCATCGATGCATTATTTCTCGCACGGTAACTGACGAAAAATATTGGATGGAATTATGAGATTAATTAATCACTATACCAATCAGTATTACTTAACAATGACGGATACACGGCGAAATGTCCTATTACTTTAGTACTCTAACGTCACCAAATAACGTAAAATTAATACCATTCAATCAAGAATAAGTGACTGCTCTGTCTGTTGTATGTATCATAAACATAGCTTTGCATTCCAAAGCTGCAACGTACCGTTTATTAACAAATCTAGTCGAGTTATTACTGGTCAAATATTTGATATTTGGGTCCTTGATTATTAAGGGATTTCCATTTGTTTTTAATTAAGCATAATGAAAATTGTTCTCATTATAATTTCTATATGTGAATCAAAAAAGATTTCCGATGTATTTTATTTACTGCATTAATGTAATATTTCACACGTAAAAGGGACACCATATTAACTTTCTGCATTGGAAGTATAAAACTACAGCAATTGACTGACTGCTGCTCCTTAGATGAAATGGTTCTTTAATACAGAAACTGTGTTGACAAGTATTTTGTTTAGTATTTGGCTATTGCTTATGAGGTATGCTGTAACACTGATAAATAGATTAAATACATCAAGACATGCCGAGAGTTTGAGATGGAATGGCATCACACTGCCAATTGGAAACTGGGGCCAAATAGCTTTCAAAGCTTGCATATCCCACCTTGGCATCAGCCATTCACTGCCAAGCACTTCTGTTGTGGCATACATAAATGGCAGGCTGAACCTTGCCTTGGTTAGGTTCATTGGCAGGACCTTCCTGAAGGGAGCTCTGGCCCTCTTGACTATGTGCTGAGCTAGGCTGTATCAAATATGACTGTAGTGCTTTTGTACTTGCTGAAATGAATGAAATAAAATTTTGCATATAATTATGATATGAACTGTGCGATATTTGTTATAAGTCAGGTCACCACCCTGGTGCAGCAGCCCTTGCAGCTGAGGCCCGCAAGCTCCACTCTAATGGACCAAAATTCCAGGAGTTGCATGGGTTGGTCCTGCATTCCATTGGCATTGGTACCCTTTATATAACTTGATCTTGACATGAGTGTCCGAAAGTTGGCTTGTATAGGGCCCCTCACAGAGATTTTTTGTAGCTTGAGTCTTCGAACAATTCCTCCTGGTGGCATTGAGACATGCAGGTCTCGAAAAACTCAACTTACTTTCAACCTCTCACCAATTCAGTGGCATGGTGGCCAGGGGGCCGGGGGGGCCGGGGGGGGGGGGGGGGGGGGGGCAATTGCCCCCCCCCCCCCCCCCCCCCCCCCCCCCCCCCCCCCCCCCCCCTGCGGGGCTTAAAAATAGGGGCGCCACCGAGCACAAGGGGCGCCAACAACTGAAAGTTTGTAAAAATTAATTTTCCTTCCGATACGTAAATCATACCATGGCAATTGAATCGGCAATCACTCGTTGGAACAAAGGCCGTGAGGCGCTCCCGGCTCCCCCCCTTTTTCACCCCTCCGTAATTAACGCGGTTGCGCCGGGGGGGGGGGGGGCCAAAATATGCGAGTGCCCCCCCCCCCCCCCCCCAGCCAATACATAGCCACCACGCCACTGCACCAACTAACTACAGGGCTCAACATCTATAGGGTGAAAGACTAGCCTAACTCAAGAATTTGATATTGCTGTTTGCACGTTTGTGTGATTAAACTGCAAAGGCTGCTGATCCCACATCAAACTTCGCTCCAGTTACGGTACATGTGTGAAACGTAGACGTGATGTGTGAAACGTAGACGTGATGTGTGAAACGTAGACGTGATGATGAAACTAATTTCCCGATGAGTATTCTTGCCCCACATAACTTCCAGCTTCTAGTGTGGACATAAGCATGCCTGCCGGCAAGACTGTAGAAGGACATCAAGGAAAACTTAACAGCACAGGAGATGCCATTTATCAAACTAGGCAGCATAGATTTAGGGAAAGGGCAAAAACTAAGCAATCCAGCCATTACAATCATCTACACACAAGCAATCCAACATGTCGAAACTTCCTACGGTTCTTGAACTATGAGTTATAGCTGATGTCAGTAGACAGCAAGGCATAGCCCTTTGGTTAAAAAGACAGAGCAAAAAATAATAAGCAACATTCCACTAAAGAGTTGTTAATTAACCTGTCCAAATTTAATATCAGCATTTAGCAGTGACACTCTGCCTATGGTTGGAATTGGTAGCCCTACAGCAGCATATCCTGTGGATACATCATAATGCAGTATGAAACATTATAGAAGCCCAAATACATGTCATATTAATTCTTAGTACAATATGAAACAGAGTATCATAATTATTGAGTCCAGAAGTGGTGCTATGATCTAGAACTCTCATAAAAACACATGAAATTGACAATTTGAATTCAACAAGGCAATACGTTGTTTCTTGGGACAAACTTGATAATGAACAGTGGTGCTTACACAGAGCATTGATTCAATGCTTGAATACAATGCATCAAGTACTAATATGATTACAAACAAATCATTAAGAAAAACAGAGCCTTGTTTAGAGACTGACAGCAATTGAATAGTTTTGTTGTTTGTATTCCGGCTATAGTTCTAAACACAAAATCTACTCACTGGTACTAATACTTAAAAATTTAGGAGAGGGGGGGGGGGGGGGGGGGGGGGGGGGGGAAAGAGATTTAAACAATTCAATCTAGAATGATGGGGGTTTTGTGGTAGAGAACCCAAATAACTCACTGTTGACCACAGGAATGATAAGCTGTGTGCACAGAAGGTTGCCAACGTCTTGAAGTATGAAAACCTGGATATGAAATAATGGCCATAACATCCTACATTTATCTATAGGGTGTGAACCACTCACATCAAACTGACCAATGTTGCTGGCATCAAGGCTTATTGCAGCACTATTGCATGTAAGAATGATTAGCAATAAAATGCGTACATGGGACCATTACCACCCAGTGCACCTGAGGAAGGTTACATTTGCTGTGACCACCTGATTGGATCCTCTAGTGACCACAGCGAGAGACACATCCGTGTAGACTACCTGAAAGTAAATAGAAGAATTTCATGATGGAGGTTCAAGTTATTTGACAAAGCCAGCAGTCCCAAAGGCTCTATATAATCACGAATGCATGTCACATAATTACCACACTTACCATGCCCAGTATAAAGGCCACTTGCAATGAGCCATCAGGCATCATCACTGATACCAAAACCTTTACAGGTATGGTAAATTTGGCATTTTCTGGAACAATATTCAGAGTGGGTGGCTGGGTGGCATTCAGGTGCAGTGCCATCAGGTGGTTGGGATACTTATCATAGAGCTAGAGGTGGAGGAGGGGGCACACCCACATGATTATAGGACCCATCAAGTAGGAAGTAGTTTTATCTCACCTCAGGGATGGTTGATTGAAAGTGTGCTGTGTTGAGCTGGTAGGAAAAGCTGGATGGAACCTATATAGAGGAAGGAAATTTGTGCAGTATGCATACAACTACTGTGATGTATCCTAGTTGCATGTGGCTTGCAGAGGGCTGGGGTCAGGACACTGTACCATGATCAGGGTGAGTATGGGCATGGACAGGAAATACATACATGCTAGCAGCTTAATATTTCGTTAACTCATTTTTGCTCTTGCTAGAATAGGATGAACTAAGCATGCTTGCATACCAAAGTTAAACAGAAAATAATCATGATTGAATTCCTGAATGCAATTTGAATTCATCCAAATTCATAACAAGGCCATATCAAGTGGTGACTTTACAGGGCAGTAAGTGTAGCAACAATATGCATGATTTATGACATAATACAGCTTTTTACAACAGCACTTATGATTACCATGTTGGGTTTGATGACAGCTTGAAGAATGCCTGCCCGCTGGTACACAAATCCAGCAGTGTTAGCAATGTAGTCAGTCAGCCATATGTACAGCATTCTGGAGGTATCAGTGGGTTGAGGAATGGGTGAAGGGGTGAAGCTGGCTTCAACTGGATCAGCAATGGAGACAAAACTGCCCTAAGAGTAAAAGTTAGGAATCAAATAGACTGTCTCAATAAAAATATTTTCCAGTAAAAATGGGAAGCTGCAACACAAAGACCATAACAGGTTTAATTGCTTTTGTACACAAGACCTCAATTTTCTCATTTTTGTCAGAATGATACCATACCAACCCAGATTGGTTGCATTTAGAATAATTGTAATACTACAAAATTCTAGTCCATCATCTGAAGTCTTTGGTTTCACATGTTGATGTTCAAGTATTTTTGGAAACTCTTCAACAATGCTATGCAAGCAAGGCAGAACCATTATTTACTCCATGTTTATTTGAAAGTTGTGATGGAGAGAATAGAGGTACCATTATTATGGGTGGAAAGTAAGGTATTTCAATTCATTGAATACCAATTCCTCCAAATTGTCCTTTAGTTGATTATTGTAACCATATCCAAGAGATGAAACAAGTGTAGGATGGCCAAACAAATTCTATACTCTATAAATGGCATTCTTTACATATTTTCCCTCCACTTCACTGTAAGAATCATAATTTTCTACATTTTCCAATACACAGTTGCATAGCAAAACAGCATGAAATCATAATCATTAACTAACTTTGTAATAAAGAGTTTGCCACTGTGAAATAAAGGTTCAATTTTTAAATGATTATGAAACCTTTTGAGGAGAAATAGTATTAGTACTAGAACAATTTTACTTACATAGAAAAGTAATTATCCGATGACAAGTGCAAAATGTAAATGACTAAACATCATACAAGCATATGCATACTACAATACAGGTTAGAGCTTTTGCGCAACTCAATTAGTGTAGTTAATTTTCTACTGGAGGTAAACCTGCATACATTCCTCCATTCTGTCAGCAAATCTCTAATGCCAAGGTTTCCATACAAAAAAGGAATGCAGATATTTTTAGTATAAAACATATAACATATTGATACCCAATTGCTGTAACGGCATGGATTTTAGTTAGCAATATTTTTGATGTCACACAAATGTGAACATGTTACATGTCCTAGCTCTGTGTGCATTTTAATATCTTGCTATCCCTTTATTTCCATTATCAACAGGGCTGGTATACTTGATTAAAGTGCACCAGTATCTGCAATCATACCTTGTGTTCAGTCTGCAGTATTCCATTAGTAAATTTGGGAGCTCGAACCAGTCTATAGTCTAGCTTTGATACCTTATCAATTGTAACAGTTACTGAAATGCAAGTAGAAAGTATAAAACACATTGTGACTAGACTGTGACTCCATATACAATACTATGCGATTTCATCAGTCATGTGATCCCCCCCCTTCCAGGCCGACACTAACTTGTCCCCAGTCATCATGCGACTCGTGTCATCTTTCAGTGATAAAACCCAACATTTTAATCATTGTACTATTCAACTAAGCTGCTTCCATAGCTACCTGGAAGGGATTTCAGTGCATCATTGCCCTGTGTGTTGATAGCACTGACAGCAGCCTGGCATATCTGCATACGTACAATTGGTGATAAAGTCTCAACACATGGGGGACACTGCAGCAAGCACAGCATACTTGATTGCCCAATCTATCCTTGAGTTGACCAGCAAAGCGGCGAGAGAAGAGATTGTAAAACCAACTGGAAGAAAAGCAATTAATACAGGTTACCAAACTGCACAAGATGAGGCAAACATGCTAGTTTACATTTTAAAAATGTTTTTTTCCTTATGGTGTGATTGTTCTACCTTTGTGCTTACACAATATCACCAGATTGTGTGAAAGCTATAATTGCCTTAGGGACACATGTACATGTAGCTGTACTTAAGTGTCTTTTCCAGTGGACAAGCTAAATATAGTGCTCTTTTACAAACACCAACAGAAAGCTTCAACATGTTATTCTGAAACCCTTCATGCTAAATACAGTGTACAGTAGGGTATCCTCTTTTGAATATTCCAACAGAAAGCTTCAAGGTGTTATCAATGCCCCCATTGAACCTATCCCTCATATGATTGCTCAATCTTGCATGCTACATCTTTTTCCCATGCAGCAAGGTCAATAAACTCATACTATTCAGCAGTAGTATGGGGACCAGATGAATTGCATTGACCTTGGCCATTAGGGTCAAAATCCAGACTGCAGATAATCCTCCTGGCTCCCTCTGACTCTAGCATACTCGCATGGTCAGCAAAGTTCACAGAGGAACGGGACTCCGGATGGTCCCTCCTCGTAGTGTGATTGCAGGACACCAGGCAAGCCTTGGAGCTGCATGGCTCAACAGTCAGACACTTGCTACTACAAGCACTATGCACTTTACGAATTTTGGTTGATCAGTCCTATCGATAAACAAGCTTTAATTCAGGAATCAGTGGTTATCAAATATCAGTGACACATGTCAATGTGCATATCGATATTGAACAGCCTCAGAAATCATGCCATTATCATTATAATGGAAATACAACTCATAATTGAAAAGTGATGGTATTTATAACTGCCTCATCACATGCACCCCGTACTCAACTCAGACTCAACATTCCCCTTTAAAGGACAAAATTACTCATGGAACGTTGCATAAAGCTAACAATATTCAATTTGTTCGCTTGTAGCTTACATTAACACATCTAACATCAACATGCACTTTACCTCGACTTTCCACGGAAGCGTAAATCCAACGTTCCAATGTTGTGGTTGCAGGACTGGGCTGAGAGAGTGGGTTGTTCCGATGAGTTTACTTTGATGATGACGTGAACAGCCAGTGTCACTCTGCTGGTCGACACATCTACACCACCATAATCTGAAATGTGAGGCCTAATATAGGGGTGGGTCAGTATGCAGATGCATGGTAGGGTAAGAGATGGTGAGAGGGAGAAGCTAAACACAGTGACTTATTCCACTCGTTGCTATACTCACTAAACATGCTGGGAGCATTATCTGGAGGCATAACCCTTACCATTGTTTTAACAGTACCCCAACTAACAGACATGTTTCCCATACCAGTTCCTCTGCCTGTAAGACCAGTCGATAGAAGCATGAGCAGATATTCCAGATGCCTGTAAGTGGAGCCCAGAGGATGAAGTAGTCAGTGTGGCTGAGGGGATCTGAAGTTTGCTGAGCACCATCCTGAGAACAGAATATTGAAGTGGATAAATCCTGGGCCCTGCATGATGCTCATGTGTTGCACTAGAGTGCTGGTGTGACAGTGCATGGGTAAGGCACTAGCAGGCCTATGCTGGTTTGTTGTTCAATGTGAAAACAGGTCGAAAGATGTCTGCGACTTGGGCAGTTTGCAATTGAACATGACAAATATAGTAGTGAGAACGCCATCGAAGCATGTACATGCAACTGCACATTGCTGTCAATTTTGCTCAGTAGTATGTTATTGAATTGGAAACTAAAAGCATCATCAGGAAAATACTCATCCTTGTAGGACCTCTCTACATGGATTGCGTCTCCTGCCACCTGCCGCAGGAAAAGACGTTTGATCTGTATTGATCCTCTTATACATTGTAAGCTGCATTGCACAAAACACTTTTCGTTATGAATGTTCAGTTATCGGTTTGTCAAACAGGTGAGTTCATATTTATGTGCCGCACGCTGTTTCAGTACTAGCCGACACCTGTTTCTATAGTATCACATCGCGTTAATAAAGACAACCTCAATGGCAGTATGATGCTGAGCACAGTCTCTTCGATTTCATAGCACTTCCTTTGCATCCCTGATTTGTGTTTGCATGTGTATACATGGCATGCCGCGTAAACGACGTCGAGTATTTGTGCAGCTAGGCGGCATGCAGTATAGATTAGACTGTGAATGAGGACATTATGCAGCGCATGTATACGACGCCCTAAATGGCCTGGGGGACAGTAATGATAGGGAGAGGAGGTGCGGATATGTGGTCGCGAGAATTAAACTTGAAATGCACTGCAGCAATCAATTCATGCACAACGTCACCTGGTAAGTTTATAGGCGATCGTTCCGATGAATGTGGAGGTCGTACCGGTGATATCCGGAATTTGTATAGACGATAGCTGCCGTTCCAGACTGGGTTTACTGACCTGCATGACTGGGGATGAAGGTTTGAAGTAATAGTCTGTTTGCTGCATTAGCTGTAGTCGGTTAAAACAACAAACAAATCGATACAGGTTGCTCACAGTATTCGAACGCCTTGTCTGTAAGAGCCATCTGAAAGCCTGGGCTAACAGCCGATTCTACGGCGAGTATGGCTGCAAACACACCGAAGATTGTTTTCTGCATTGCTACAAGTCCTTGATGCAATCAGAGAAAATCAACCGAAAGCGATGGATTATAGTTACGGCCCGATTGGCGTCCGTGACCCGCTTTAAATCGGGTCGACCGGATTGAAAGAGGGTTCACCCAATTTGAATCAGTATAGTCATGCATGTAAGCGAGTATCGCCGTAAACAGTACTGTTTACAGCGATACTCGGGTCGACCGGATTGAAGGAGGGTTCACTCCATTTGAATCGGTAGTCACGCTGTAAACAGTATAATCAACTACGTACTGTGGCACAGTACGTAGTGTTTACAGCGATAATCGCTTACGTAATGGTGGGATTGGGTACGAGACTTTTGAGCACTCCATGACAGGCCCGTAGCCAGGGGGGGTTCGGGGGGTTCGAACGAACCCCCCCTCAGGGGGAAAAGGTCCAATTATGTGGAAGTACGGTAAAGGTCCCGGCCACTCTATAAGGCGATTAGGCGATTCCTGGGCGGCTAGGCCAGTCTTTCCCGCATTGAATAATATGGTCTTGATTCATGTTTAGTTCTAGTTATGCTAAAATGAAAATTAATTATTAATATGCACTGTAATCTTAATTCATACTCTATACTCGCGCGCGTGCGCCGATCGATAATGCGCCGGGTAGCTCCCAGCAAAAAAAAAAGGAGAGCGTGAACGAGCCGCTGCCTTGTGCCAGAAGCTTGATGTGTTCTTACCAACTGCAAAACGAAAGGCACGGGCGATGGGCAACAGTCGGATCCTTTAGTCACAGAAACAAATTCTGCCACAGCGACAGCCACAGAGGAAATCGAATGTAGCGATCACTCTGATAAGTGCGAAACTACATGTAGTGAAATGGTTGCGCCAGATTCTAACGAGCGTGAAATCACTCCAGCTGCAGCCATCAAGGATTGCGACAGTGATCTATACCCCAATATCAGAGTCCTACTGCAAGTTGCCTGCACGTTGCCTGTGACTTCTTGTGAGTGTGAGCGGAGTGCTAGCGCTCTTCGAAGACTGCACAATTACACGAGAGCCTCTATGGGAATGAGCCGTCTTTCCAGCCTTGCTCTCCTTCATATCCATTATGACATGCACGTGGACTTAGATGAAGTTGTCACACGCTATGCCCATTTGCACCCAAGAAAGCTTGAACTTGACTCCCTTGAAATCGAACACTAGCTCTGTCATGCACTATACATGTACACTTGTGCATGCATTGCAGTGTGTATAATACTAGCTAGCCTATATGGGTTTCATGCATGTATTAATATGACTAAGCATTGGATCAGAAGTATTGTCGGTGTCTCATAGAAGGGGCTAAATGTCGACCGAAATGGATTATGAATATAGTTATGCATGAGCGCTTACATGTACATTGGCAATTATATTTACTAAATTACAATGAAGAGTTATAAAGCGGTATGAGTGTACTGGTACATGTGTCTGCAAATTGGTTTGCATTCAGTTGCAAAATCAATGTTTTCAAAAGCTTCCGCGCTTCGCGGGAGGGGGCACATCCCCCTACCGCACCCACCCCCTTTTGATGATCCACGCCCACTTTAGGTCCACATTTATTATTTTCGAACCCCCCCTTTTCCCGACCTGGCTACGGGCCTGCCATGCACCGTCGAACTTGGTTATTTCTGCACTTACGCTTAAGATTAGCCTTTTCTCCCTCCATAACGAAAATAGTTCTCTATCACACTAAAAAAAAATCACACCACAACAAGTCACGAAAATGATACCGATCGAGCCAGGAGGGCTCGGGCATTTGCCGCATCAAAACAGTGCCAAGGCGACAGCATTAGGCGTTTCAGAATTGGATGAGTGGGAGTGGATGGCCAAACGCCTAGCAATTCTTGATAATGTTTCCTTTGCAGTGATTCCCCAGCCTCCATATGCCTCCACTACGAGAGGGTCACATATCCAACCTCTTTTGAGACAACCCAAAGCAATTTCTCTTGTTCACCCACTGCAGCTGAGCACCTGAGGTCTGACCAGCATCTGAAATCAATGAATTATTGAGGGGATGTATAACCTTGATGTCAAATGCTGCAGACCGAGACAGTGACCAGTTTGGTATCAAAATGTCAGCTGGGCGTGATCTGTCTTTGGCTGGACCAATGGCACAACCTTGCTCCAAAGAGGGGAAAGGTGGGCACGACGGCAAAAGTCAGCAATACAATCACGCATGCAGTTGTGTCGTGTCACCACATCCCCGGCCAGTGGCGGATCCAGGGGGGGGTCTAAGGGGTCTAAAGACCCCCCCCTCGGCCTGACCAGTTATGAATAAATTAACTTACAATTACATGATTGACGAGTTGAAAAACGAAGCGTTTAGTGAACGCGAGTGAACTGATTAGCGAGTTAGCATTCGACCGAAAGTGTGTGTGAGTGTGTGTGTGTGTGGGGGGGGGTCTAAAGCCACGGCCCTCCAAGCGTGTTTAATTAGTATTACTGCTGCGCGATGGAATGGTGCGAGCAAGAAGTAAGCGATCATAAGAAGATAGTTTACCTCAGGAAACAGGTAGAGCTAAATCAAGTAGGTATATAATACTATTAAAGGTAAAACGTGTGTGTCGTTTAGACCAGAATACGGTCACAATGGCTTTGCGTAGAGTTTTCTATTCGCTATCCTTATCCACGACCACGTTGACTCACGCAGGCTTCTACACGTGTATATTAAATTTTAATCAATACGAATATTGCGCTTGCTAGCTATCAATATTGAATACCCTTTCAAAGTATGCTTATTTTCATGCTAAATGAACGCAAAAGTGAAAAAGCGCCTGGGGGCTTCGCCCCAGTCCCCACTGGGGGAGCTTACAGCGCTCCCCCAGACCCCCTAGCTGTTACGGGAGGGGGCACGCCCCCTCCAGTACCCACCCCCGCTTGTGAATATAGTTATTAGACCCCCCCTTCCAGAAATCCTGGATCCGCCACTGCCGGCATAGCGACAAGTTAAAGCATGGTGTCTCAGCAGAGGCGTAGGAAGGACTTATAAGGTGTAGCGGCCTAGGTTATGTAATACAAAAGGGAGGGGCACAGAGGGTGTGGGTGTGGGAGGGGGCTATGCCCCCTCCCGCCCAGCAAGGTGGTATGGGGGAGCGCTGTAAGCTCCCCCATCGGGGGCTGGGGCGGAGCCCCAGAAGCTTTGCAATTCGTGCAACTTATATCTTAAAAAGCCATAGCACGACATAGCAATCTAGATAAAAATAAAAAAAAGATCCATGGAAAAGTGTAGCGGCCATGGCCGCTACGGCCGCCACAGTTCCTACGCCACTGCCCAGGGGGTCAAGCTGGCTAGAACAATATGGGCATGTCATAGGCGGCGGAACCGGGGGGGCTGGGGGGCTTTAGCCCCCCCACTTTTGCCATAGGAGGGGCGGAAGCATCATTCCGCCCCCCCAGATTTTTAGGCTGACTGGAAAACTCGTGACTGCAACAAATTAAAATTGCGTATCGGCAGGGTATTTTAATTTACAGCGTTTGATTCTAATTAACGGTATAATCCGGCAATTGGCACGCTTCTTCGAATCTTGACGTTGTTCTTACTTCACAACCACCCGTTCTCAGCAGCACTGCAGTGCTTGATCGTCTTAGTCATCTAATTCTCTTTCTCAACTGAGCTCTGTAAGCATAATCGTTGCTTGAATGCTAGTACATATTGGCGCTGTAGAATTTGTAACAATAAAATTAATGATGCCTCTAGTCTGGCATCGATCTGCTGTACAGTGATACGAAGTTTCCCTGCAACGGTGTACAGTTAGCAGACTGCAAAGTAGCTACAACTTCTTCGGAGTTCTGCTGAATTACTCCTGAAGAGATGAAACGTCAGCAAAGCACCAGCTCATTCTTTTCTAAGAAGAGTTGTACAGGTATTCACATCTGATCGATATCATGACATACCTTTAGAAATACCTTTACTATGCTGTCATGTTTCTAGGCATTCACAGCCAGTGTGCAGATGATTCATTTTCATCCACTCCCAGTCGTAAAAAAGGTATAAAATTGCCATTTCAAAAATGTATTATGCAGGTATTGTGTGTGTGTGTGTGTGTGTGTGTGTGTGTGTGTGTGTGTGTGTGTGTGTGTGCATGTGTGTGTGTGTGTGCATGTGTATGTGTGCATGTGTGTCTGTGTGTGTGCATGTGTGTGTATACAAAGGCATTGACCAAGACAGTGATACTGATAACATGGTGTAACATGATCAGGACCAACAACGTGTGTTATTAACATTACCTTAATGCACACCCAATCTTCAACATAACCAAGGTCCCTCACATGAACATAATACTTGTGAAACAGTAAGTGATTTGTGTAAAAGCGCAAGATCCATCTCTCCACCTTCACCATCAATGGTATCAATCAATAATGATGATCTAACAAGGTATAGAGGTTAAATGTTGACTGTATGCATGCAATGTAAGATGGTTGCTGTTCTCTTTGCTGCATTAGCTCTATTGATGATAGTAGCACAGGTGTCTCAAAATGTGCAGCAGAATGAATGTGCAGCAGAATGCTGTGGAAAAAAGGACACTCCTCACCATTGTCAAGATGAAATGGTTTTGTTAGAAACAAGGCAAATGTTTGGGGGGAAAAATGAATATCGATCATTCCAAATTAAGTGGTACAAAGATTATCCTTGGCTCACACTGTGTATTACAAGTAAGAAGGCATTCTGCTTCTATTGTAGACTTTATTATGAACAGAAAGAATTATGTTTAAGCAAAAACATAGAACCAGCATTCATCAGAGATGGTTTTAATAATTGGAAGAAAGCTCTGCAAAGATTTGATGTGCATTAAAGAAGTGCTGGTCATAAGGAAGCCATTTTCAAATTTAGTCGGCGTGTAGCTCCAGGTATAAATGTGCAAATTTACACTGAATTAAAATAATTACAACAAATGAGAAGGTCGTTGTTTTTAAAGCAACTGTCATCTCTGAGAATGTTATTGCGACAGGGACTAGCAATAAGAGGTCATGATGCGTTTGATGGAAATTTGGAACAGTTATTGCAACTGAGATCCGAAGATGATAAGGATGTAAAGATTTGGTTAGAGTATTTATCCCATGACATTGTTAATGAATGCATTTTATTACTAGGAAATACACTATATAGGCAGTTGCTGTGCTCTATACGTGAAACTAGTATTTTTTCCATTATGGCTGATGAAACTAGGGATATTAGTAACCAAGAACAACTTAGTGTTTGCGTTCGTTGGATTGATTCAGGGTTTACAATCCATGAAGATTTTATTGGAATGGTCCATGTTGAAAAGACTGATGCAACATCAATTAGCAGTGCTATTAAAGATGTTTTAGTGCGGTGCTCGTTGCCTATTTCACAGTGCAGAGGTCAGGGGTATGATGGTTGCTCAGTGATGATGGGACATTCAACTGGAGTTGCTACACAGCTTAGGCAGATAGAACCAACAGCACTTCAGGTGCACTGTTTTGCACATAGCCTGAACCTTTGCTTACAAGATGCAGCAAAATTATGAGTAATTGTTAGAGACTGTCTGGGTTTAGTAGGTGAAATGGTGCAATTAATTAAATACTCTCCAAAGCGTTATCTTGTATTTGAGAAGTGCCAAAAGGAATTCTCACCTGAATCTCCTGGGCTTAGACCTTTGTGTCCTACACGGTGGACAGTTCGTACAGGTGCTTTGGACTCAATTCTAAAGAATTATGAAACTTCAATTCATACATTTGGAGAGATCAATACTACTAGCCATGATGATTATGGCAGACGATCTGGAGGAGTTATGACACAGCTTGAATTATTTCAAACATACTTTGGTTTCAGATTATGACATCTTGTATTTGCAATAACAGAAGTATCATTGTTTCTTCAAAGCAAAAATATCATGTTGCAAGATGCTGTAGGACAAGTGAATGTGGCACGTAGATGTTTGGAGAGGCACCGCACAGACGAGGCATACAATTTGTTTTATGAAAACTGCCTAAACGATTCAAACCTATTAACAAATCCACCATGTCTGCCTCGTGCTAGGAGGCCACCAAGAGGAATTGATAGTGACAGTGAACCTCATGTTTTTGAAACCTCTTTAGAATATTATAGGAAGATATACTTTGAAGTGATCGATGTTGTAGTCAATGAATTAAATAGAAGATTTGACCAACCATCCCTCCAAATACCACTTGCAATTGAAAGACTTATTTTAGAATCTGCGAATTGGGATGTACCTGGTTCATTACAAATTGACAGTGAACTGCTAAAATTTTATGAAAGAGATCTCGATCCTTCTATATTACAAAGGCAGTTAAATATGCTTCCCGATTTAATAAAGGAACTTAAATCTACGCCCTCATTCATGCAGCTTAAAAATATTAGCAGTGTCTCAACGATTGCTGAAATACTATCGTATTCACCTTTAACATTGGCTGTATTTTCAGAAGTGGTAAAGTTAGTTAAAATATTTATGATAATTCCGATAACAACTGCTACTGCAGAAAGATCTTTTTCGTCATTAAGAAGGTTGAAAACCTACTTGAGATCAACAATGACTCAATGTAGACTGAATAACATTCTCTTACTCCATTGTCACAAAGAGATGACTGATGCAATTGATTTGACTGCTATAGCCCAAGACTTCATTGCAGCTAATGAGAGGAGAAAGACATATTTTGGAGAATTTTTGTAATACATACGCATGTACATGTTAAAAATGAAATTTATATTTTGCATGCGAGGGTACTAGCACAGTCATTTACATGTACATGTACATGTACATTGTAAAGAAAGCGAGAGAGCGTGCGGGTTAGATCGCCGAAAGGAAAAATCGGCAATAACTAAAGACCCCACCTCCGAATTACGCTACAATTCCGCCCCCCCAGGTTTATTCACCTTCCGCCGCCTATGCATGTTTCTTCCAAATAACTACATGTATGGCGGGTGATAAGTGCCAAAATTAACGACATCTAAATAACCGTGCGCGCAGCACACGAAACTTGTGCGCTGCATAGCACACGTATTAGGCGGCTTTACTAAGAATTACGGAAATTCGCAGTTGCAAACTGCACCAGGAATGATATATATCAAAATGCAGCGTGTGCTATAAATAGAATAGATCGACGAAAAAAACCTATTTCTATGGCTCATTGTTGCTTGTTAGATCGACGAAATAAAACCGATTTTAATGGCTCGTTGTTGCTTGTTTGCGTCAAGTTCAATGTCACCTACGTATACTGATACACTATTCTTCATTCATCGAAGTCGCATGCTAGGCTTAGTGGAAGATTGTATTTTTTAGCACAACAAAGCAGCTGGACCTCGATAAACAGAGTGCCTCCTAAGCGTGTATCGATTAGTTCATATATAAAACATTATATACATGCTCAAGTCATAGCGCTTATGAACGGCGGGTGTCCGTTCTAATTCAACGGTAAGACCGGTACGATCTGACCATGCAGATGTATAACTAAGGCTAAGCTCGTGTAGAGATCACCACCAACCATATTTAATACAGAATAAAAACCTAGTTCTTCTCGATTGCTCGATGCTAGGAACATTCTCTGGAATGTGGTGTGCATCGTCTAATTCGACAGTACGTAGGACCGGTATGTTCTCACCATGCAGTCAAATGCATATGGTGATCTGTTTAACTAAGCTCGTGCAGAGATCCCCACCAACAATATTAACAAGAGAATTCAAAAATGGAAAACACTCAACAATGCAAATTCACATATACAAATTCGTGTATCAGTGGACACGCAGTGCTGGTTAATAGTTGAAGGAGGGAAATGAGGACATGATAACCATCTGTTGTACAAGATAGCCCCCTGCCACTGCGTTCTGCACTGTCCTTCCAATTACACCTTTCCCTTCCCTCCTCCCAGACTTGTACTTTTTGGGGACATACTAGAACACACAATCATTGAAGCTGATGAGTGGCTATTACCACTAAAGATGCAGCTTATTACTCTGATGTCCAATAAATGTATAGGCAGTATTAAAATTAATTCGGTTCAATAGCATAATTACATTGCAAAGCCAACTAGGGCAGGTATGAAGCTTCATAAACCAACTACCAACTCATTTTTCTGTGGAACAGGAGTGTATTTATTCCTATGTCTACTTGCGATTCATGCGGACTGAAAAAAATCTAGGTTTTCAGTTAGGACAGTTCCGAAGCAGGGGGAGGATGTGCCCCTCCCACACAAAGTTTTAATATACAGCCCACAGCTTTCTCAATCAGGCAAAGACATGCTGCAAACCTACTTGTGTGTCAGAAGACAGTTTGCCCTGTGGTGGAACCAATGCTCCTTGAAGCTACAGTGTGGTGGCATTATCTGGCTGCCACGGTAACTGGGGAACGTGGGAACAACAACTGTCGCCATGGAAGAGTAGTTATCACCTCCACTTTATCTCTCCACTGTGAACACCAGGATGATCCCATTAGGTACCCTCAGCACCACTAGACATCCTAACTGTATAGAGGGTGTTTCACAATCAAAGGTTTATAAATTAACCACAAGCAGTTTATTAACTTAAGATTGTTGACAAATGCTCTATTTAATGTGAGCTTAAATGTTAATGTAAACAAACTAAATATCAATTTTAAAATAAAATTTATTTTAAAATTGATATTTAGTTTGTTTACATAGGTCTATAGCTAAACATTACCACATGGAGTTGACAACTTCTTCAAACTTGGGTATACAAAGTAATACATGGCTTTCCGAGCTCAAGCAGACCCCAGAGCCTTGAAACTTGCAAAGTCATTCTTCTGACAATGATCCCTCCACCACTGCTAATATAAACGTGCATGCTGTACTACCTTTCATTTAGAATGGAATACGTGAATACTTTAAAAAAAAAAGATATATAATGAATAACTTAATTAACAGCATGCAAATGTTTCTCAATGTTTTGGTAGCACATGGACACTACACACAGTACATGGACAGCACATGGACACCACACACAACACATGAACACCATGGAAACCACACACAGCACATGGACACCACACAGCACATGGAAACGACACACAGCACATGGACACCACACATAGCACATGGACACCACACATAGCACATGGACACCACACATAGCACATGCACACCACACATAGCACATGCACACCACACGCAGCACATGGATACTAAACACAGTACAGGGCACCACATGGAAACCACTCTATTGAGTCAGTACTGAAAATTTGATTTTGTGGAGTAATTCTCTCAACATAAATGAAGTCCATAGCAGTGAACTACTCCATGCAGGATACAAGAAAATCTTTGACAAGATAGTTAATTAATGCTAATAATTTCTTCATTTTCTTTAGTTTTGAAAGTTAATTACTGAAAATGATTATAATTTCATATTAATCATGAGCATTCATTACTTCAATGCAGTAAGATGTTATAAACCACACTGATTTGGTTATATTCAGCTCCAAAGTATGTATTAAGGTATTTTAAGGAGTGTGGTGGAGAAATTTGTCAGTATGTATCTCACTTGCTAGCTTCACCATCAAACGTTTACAGCATCACTTAAACCAATAATTACAAATGATTTGCTTACCAGACTTCGAGTGCAAAATGATTGTTTTGGGCTTACTGCGCATAATTAAAACATGTACACACTGCTGTATATATAATAAAGCGATTAATTTAGGCATGTCAATATTTAGAGCATTCTGCAGTACATGTATGATACGTTTATTCTTAAATGTGGTGTATCAACAGGACAAGTCATGATACAGATATTCATCTGTGTTTATGTGTGAATAAATCATTGTATTAATATCAGGTTTGTAATTGCAACGTAATTTTGCACATTGATTGATCACACTGACATGAGGCACTTGCTGCATGGAGAAATGAAGTGGATCCTTCATTGTGTGTATCATTGGTCCAATTCCATTTTGCCTATGCCCTTAAAGCAAAACAGCTATAAATGTTGCAATGCATTTTTCTCCCTATATTGGTGTACCTAGCATAGTCCACTTGGACAACGTCCAAGGAGCATCTGATTGGAAGTTTGCATGCAATGTGGCACTCAGAACTTGAATGCAACTAGTGAGTAGTTGACTTCCTCATCCACAGAGCCAGGGGTTAGTGTAACATGCTCACCAAACACTGCAAAAGAAGCTAAGAGGAGAGATAATGGAAAGCAAGCTGAAGACACCACCATGGAGTGAATGGCAGCCAAAAATGATGAGCATGATTTCTACATTAATAAACAAGTTGCTCTCTGGTTTGATTCAAAGACATAAACCTTTAAGAGAAGTGTCAGGATTTGTAGTAGTCACACCTAAAATTCATGATGAGTTTGATAGCTTTTGAGCATCCACATCAGGAATCTTGTGAGGGAGGGTGTACGTGTGTGTGTTTGTGTGTCCAATATGAATAATGTACAAAGGGTACCAGGGTGTGTGCCCCTTTTGTCAAACTAGGGGGCATGGGCAGACAGGGTTATTGGGTGGAGCCCCAAACATTTTGAATGGTCACAGTCACAAAATTGTGGCAGAAACACTATTACATTTATGGGCTATCTGCTAAGAAGTTCTTAAACACGTTTATGAATCCTTGTATCAGAAGGTTGTCTGAATTGAAATGCTGTTCTATACTGATTTGTATAATAATGAAGGTCATGCATAGAGCACACATGTATACAATGCCTACGTCAGGTGACAGAGTGGGCACGATTACATCATATTTATGAAAGATTTGAATAACTGCCTTCATTTAACTATCTCTTTTGTTCCTCTATTACTGTATGACTGATGATTAATAATATTATATCATTGTTATGCACAGAACATTTGCTGGAGCTGCAGTGTATAACACTTGCACTTTGTGGAATGTGCAACCTCAGTTTTGCAGCACCAGAACTACATGTAGTGTAAACAAAAATGTGTGCATAGGGGATATAATTTTTGCAAGGCAGTTTTGATATATTCCATCTCAGCCTGCTCAGTGCTACATGCATTTAGGATCTTTCTTGATCCTTCCATGGTAATCACCAATACACAGTATTTTCTCGTCTGGAACAAAGACCTGTTTCCAACACGATTCATGTTCACAATCTCATTATCTAATGCCATTGGTGGCAGCCACATGCCTCAATATCCCTTTGTGCCGCACGAGTGTGACCATCGTATCCAGGGTAAAATCTGTTATCCCTAGCATGCCAGGGGGGTAATCCTGTCATTGGCAAAATACTTCACTGTGAAAGAGAATCACGGAATGAGAAAGACAGATACGCTGTGGGTGTGAAGGCGAAGTTTACCCAGAAAGTTCGACTTTGACTGAAGAAAGGACCCAAATCACTACATGTATGACTCTGTAACCAGGCAGCATAGATTTGATTTTAGGATGTTAAATTACATACATTTTATTTTGCAATAATTAGCACATCAAAATATCAGGGTCTGGAAGGTGGCCCTTTTCTCTATTCTCTTTTCAAGACACATGATTAATAATACAGTTGCTATGGCCATACAGTCATTGCAATCACCTACTTGTTCACTGCGGCTTGACAAATTGCACAACAATAAATCGAAAAGGGGCAAAACTAAGCAATGCAGCAATTACATTCATCTACGCAGCAACAATCACACATGTCCTTGACATTCAAAAATCCCTATGCTTTTTAAAGGAAGGGTTATAGTTAAAGTCAGTGGTGATCACAGCATAGTCCTTTGATTGAAGGAAAAGAGCAAAAATAATTAGCGACATTCTAAAAAAGGTTAACTAACCTGTCCAAATTCCACATCAGCATTTAGCAGCGACACTCCATCTATGACTGGGATTGGTAGCCCAGCAGCAGTATATTCTGTGGACACAATTGCACCTACTGAGGTGTTTATGCATATATGCAACACACTAGAATCCCAAATACATGTCAGTTCTCAGTACAGTACCCAAAATTTTTCAGACTCTTCAATATAGAAGTGTCTTTTGTGTTCTAACTAGTTCTCATAACAATATATTCATAGTTGCTGTTCAGCAAGACAATGGATTATTTCTTGGGACAGGTCTACATAAAGCCTTGCCATTTCACCTGGCTATTATTTGCAGTCAGGTGAAATGGCAAGGCTTTAATAATGCCAATTAAAAATGAAACAAGGAATTCTCTCACTGGTACTATTGTCTAGATTTAGACATTATACTTAAAAATCACCACACAACTGCTACTAGCTTCTCAATTAGCACCCCCAATTGCCATTGAACAGATCTTTATTCTTTTATGGTGGGGGTAGGGATGGGGTGGGGGGGGAGGGGGGGGGTGCAGGTCTAAATGATCAATCTTGGATGATGGGAGAACACAAATTAACTCACTGTTGAGCACAGGAATGATAAACTGTGTGCACAGAAGGTTGGCAACGTCTTGAAGTATGGAAACCTGGATACAAAATAATGGCAAGTAATGTGGATCCTGTGTTTATCTACAGGGTGTGAACCACTCACATCAAACTGGCCAATGTTGCTGGCATCAAGGCTTATTGCAGCACTATTGCATGTAAGAATGATTAGCAATAAAAAGCGTACATGGGACCATTACCACCCACTGCACCTGAGGAAGGTTACATTTGCTGTGACCACCTGATTGGATCCTCTAGTGACCACAGCGAGGGACACATCCGTGTAGACCACCTGAAAAGTGGTGTGTAAATGGAACTGTTTAAATATCGCAGGCTCTAATCTAATCAGCAGGTCACATGAGGGTTTTGTCAAGACAGACATACTCACCATGCCCAGTACAAAGGCAACTTGCAAGGTGCCATCAGGCATGAACACAGACACCACTACCTCTCCGGGTATTGTAAAGTTAGCACTTCCTGGGACGATATCCAGAGTGGGTGGCTTGGTGGCATTCAGGTACAGTTCCATCAACTGGTTGGGGTACTTGGCATAGAGCTGGAGGAGGGGGGGGCAGTAGACCCAGATAAAGATCACATTAGCTTGTCCTGGGTATTATCTCACCTCAGGAATCAGGTCCTGGAAGTATGAAGTGTTGAGCTGATAGGGAAGGAAGGAAGGGACCTACGGAGAAGAAGGGCAATGCTTCTGACATTTAAATATGCGAATTGAACTAATACTTCGTAGATAAAGATAGTACAAACAGACATAAATGCTTGTGGCTTGCCAACAGCTGAGGTCAAGACACAATGCACGGTGAGGCATACTTAATGTGCATGATGGCTGTGAGTAAGAAGCAGGGATGGTGGATATGGGCATGGATGGGAAATACGTATTAGTAGCTACTAACACAACACGTACAGTATTTTGTTACAGCCATTCATGCTTGTGCTGGAATAAAATTAGCTGAGCATGCTTGTATGCCATACAAGCAATTATTTTGCTTTATTTAGTGCAATTAATAAAATACAATTTGAATCCATATGGGCTCATTTTGAGCTAGGTAAGCATATCAGGTGGTGCTTTATAGGGCAGCATTGTTGCAACCTTGTTGCTTGAGCTTGGCATATATTGCCACTTTTATTATTTTTTTAATAACAGCATACCATGTTGGGTGTAACAACGACTTGTAGGATGCCCGCCTGCTGGTACACAAATCCAGCAGTGTCAGCGATGTAGTCAGTCAGCCATATGTACAGCATTCTGGAGGTATCAGTGGGTTGAGGAATGGGTGAAGGGGTGAAGGGGGCCTCGACTGGATCAGCAATGGAGAAGAATTCACCCTAAGAACAAAAGTTCAGAATTAACTGCAAGTACAGATCTTCATTTCATGCATATGAAAACACATGTACATCAATTAAATTGCCACAGAGTAAATGCCATGTAACTTGGTTTTTTTTTTGGTGCAACACACTAGTTAAATACATGCTATGGTTATAGAAATTCATTTCTAGTGCCAGAGCAACAATAAACCATTAGTTAAAAATTGCCTTTGAAAATAAACCTCAAATCCTTTGCTTTTGCTCTGACCATACCATATCATATCAGTCCCAAACTATTAGCACTTTGGAGAATTGTCACATTCTAGACCCATCGGTACGAGGCTTCAGTTTATACTGAACATTTTCATGAGATTTAAGTATTTCTGGAGACCCTTTACTTGTTATTGTAATTCAAGATGAAAAAATGCATTTGTTATTCAATAAGTTTGCTACTCCACATCCATTTGAATGCCGTGATGGAGAGAACACACTGCAGGTGCCTATCATGTAGCAAATAAAGAGTATTCATGTTATCGAATTGCAATTTTCCAGTTCCTCCAAGCTTTCTATTATTTTAACAAGATCCAAGAGATGAAACAAGTTAAGGACAGTTCCACAAGGTCTATAACTAGTCATAATTGGTATTCTTCACATCTTTGCTCTCCACCTCACAGCAGTCATAATTCTTTACTTTTCCAGTCGCACATATGAAAGCTTAAGCATTAACTAACCACCTATCATGAATAATTTATTGCTGTGACAATTTAAAAATGAGAACTTAAATATAATAGAGGGGAAACAAGGAAGCTTTTTAGAACAGGTATGTCATCAGGAGAATGGGTTCCATATATCATGAAATACAGTATTGGAATTATCAAATATATTTATCATGAATGTTTAGTTACCATTTCAAGGAATATTAATATTTTTGATGCCAATATAATGATGGTGACCTTAATTTATTACATAACTGCCAACCCGTTTCGAAGTGTTTTTGAATCCCCAAGTTGCTTTATGTGTATTTTTATCTTCTCTCTCTCTATATTTTCATTAGCAACTGGGTTGATCTACTTCTGATTAAATTGCACTAGTATCTCCGTTCATACCTTGTGATCAGTCTGAAGATATCCATTAGTAAATATAGGAGGTTGAAGTAGTTCATAGTTTATCTCGGATGTCTTATCAATTGTAACAATTACTGAAATGCAAAAAGAAAGTGAAAACAACTAGAGCATGAGAAACTAGTGATGTATACACAAGTGACCCCACACACAAACTATGCAATCTTTGTCTGCCATGTGACCTACTCAACACATGACAGTAACTATGTTCCCAGCCCATCTAACATTGCAATCATTCTACCAAGGTGTTGCCATGTGGCTACCTGGAAGGGATTCCAGTGCAGCAGTTGCCCTGTGTGTTGATAGCACTGACAGCAGCCTGGCATATCTGCATGCGTGTGTGCACATGGGCGAGGGTCTCAACAAACAAGGCACACATCCATTGCAGTTTTAGCTCATACTTGAGTGTTCAAACTACCCTTGAGGTCATCAGAAATGTAGCCAGAGAAGAGATTATACAACCAACTGGAAGAAAAAAAAAAAGAGTAATTACCATGGTGATCAAACTGAATGAAATTGAGGCCATCACAATAGCATTACATTTTGTTTTACAACCTG
The DNA here is from genome assembly GCA_013339895.1 of Ephydatia muelleri. Taxonomy (NCBI): domain Eukaryota; kingdom Metazoa; phylum Porifera; class Demospongiae; order Spongillida; family Spongillidae; genus Ephydatia; species Ephydatia muelleri. The sequence continues at coordinate 3,762,099 of JABACO010000022.1, forward strand.
ATAGTTTTATCTTTTGCTGAAATGCAATGTTATCAAATTACATTAGTGAGAAATTATGCTATATAGCTGTTGGGACAGCAAGAAATATATAATGTTTCCAGTTGAAACTGAAAGCCTTCACGCAACCACCCCCTCTCCTTGCAGAAAGCTCTGAGGTGTTGTGGTCAATACTCCTATTACCCAATCCCTCATGTGGTAGATGCTCATCACACTATGCTGAGATATTGAAGTACTACAACTTTCCTTTTAAAGGACAGACACTACAGAACACACAATAGGTTGTCCTTCAATTTTTTTAAACCCAACAATATTGTTCATTGTACGTTAGGTCTCTTCCTCACCTAGCCCCTCCATGGAAGGTTATATCCAGACTTCCAATGTTGATGTTGCAGGACTGTGCTGAGAGGGTGGCGTGTCCCTGTGAGTCTGCTCCGATGACCACATCAATAGACAGTGTCACACTTCCAATTGACACATCTGCACTGCCACTGTCCTCAATGTTAGGCCTGATACGGTGGGTGCGGGGGTGGCGTGAGTAATGAGAGAGGAGGAGAGGGGAGAGAGAGAGAGAGAGAGAGAGAGAGAGAGAGAGAGAGAGAGAGAGAAACTAAACATGGTGATCTATGGACTGTATCTGCCTGTGCACATACCCCACATTTTTACTGGGAGCATTATCAGAGGCATTACAATTTTAACAGTTCAACACACCCTTGACACCTAGCAGACATGCTCTACGTACCAGCTTCTTTCCCTGTAATGCCAGTTGGCAGTAGCGTGAGCAGATATTCCAGACGCCTGTAAGAGGAGCCCAGAGGATGAAGTAGTCAGTGTGGCCGAGGGGATCTGAAGTCCGCTGAGCACAATGCTGAGAACAGAAGATTGAAGTCGCTAGCTGCGATTGCAAGGCACTACAAAGCTAGCATGATGTGGAGGTTGGATACTAGACAGCTGGTGTTCCCAGGTAAGGTAATAGTATGCTGGGGGTGTGGAGATGCCAGTGTACGGGAGTGCTGGGATCAAGGTGGAGGGAGTGGGGCAGGGCACCAGGCGCACGTGCCCACCCCCAATCTAATTATATCTTCATGTTACGTCATCGTATCAACAATGCTGGGGTCAATATTGAATATCGTGCACCATTTACGTTGGCCCGTTATTGTTCAATGCTATTGTTCACACGTTTCAGTTTATTAACTTGCGCTCGTATCGGATAGTTGTTCACTTACGTACAGCGTTTACCATTGCGAATCAAAGTTGTTATTGTATCTTTTCATCGGTTTTGAGTACATCCATTGGTAACAGGGTTGGACAATGCAATTACAACACTGCATTCATAATAATTACCACTATAAAACTACCAGGTGCAATTGCAAGATTGTGCCAGATACAGAAATGAGTAAACGACAAGGATCAATTCTTCAATTTGTTTTATTATTGAAGCTGGTTCCTAGTAAAATTTTGTACATTAATAACAACAAAGGTTTTAAGAGCATATGCGTTAGATATACCAGTATGATGATGTGCTCCGATAATTGAATTGAAACCGCGATATAAAAGTACAACGTCTGTTTCCTTACTTGGGTGCTTCTAACGGGGGCGGTTCATTCCCAGCGAATGAATACAATCAATTATGTACACAGTGTATACAACAAAGTCTTCGTGCATTTTTGCGCTTTGTGAATAGATGTAGCCTGGCTATCCAAACACTCTACTGTAGCAGTAGAGTGTTTGGAACTGAAACATTGAAACTGCACCTTAGCCGTGAATATACTTTAGAATACGCCCTGCAGGGAATACGCTTATAATGGTGCGCTCTTAACGAGGGCAGACTGTATTGTGTGGGCGTGTTGAGAGTGGTAAGTACTTACGTATATAGCTTACTTACGAGTTCTAAATCGGCAAACTTGCTAGTATTATTCGTCTACACCCACGCATATGTAGCATAGGGTGCACGACCTTATGAGATCACCTATTGTACAGTCAGCAGGCATTTTCCTGGGAACTTTATAATACGCGTGACTAGTATTGTATCTGTGCATGTAATTCTATTCTATTCAGTTCGTGACCTGAGACATAAAATTAATTCGATGGCCAACTACTATTGTGTGGGCGTATTAAGAGTGGTAAGTACTAATCAAGTCTAAATTGGCAATCCGTCTACACCGGCCACGCATAAAGTTGCATACATGTAGGCTGACTGAGTAATTACTGGCACGCTAAGGGTGCTTACGTGTAAGGTACGGTAGTGTTGTGCTGCGTGATGTGAATGGCAACAGCGAGAGTGACAGTATGCTACGCACAGCATAACGCGCCATCTCGCAATCGCTTATCATGTCACCTGGTAAGGTCATAGTCGACCGTCCCGATCGGTGTACCAGCGCTACCGGAGATATCCGGGATGTTCAGAGATGACAGCTGCTGTTCCAGAATGGGTATACCGACCTGCACGACTGGAGATAAAGGTATACGGCAGTAGATTGTTTGCTGCATCAGCAGTCAGTTAACAAACGATCGAAAATAATATTAGCTTACTGTATCCGAACGCCTTTTCTGTAAGAGCCGTCTGAAAGCCCGGACTAACAGCCGATGCTACGGCGAGTATGGCTGCAAACACACCGACGACTTTCTTCTGCATTGCTATCAACGCAACGCCCCTTGATGCAATGTTGCACGTGCGTAAATACAGGTGATTAGTCGATTCACGACCTAAACCGGGGGTTGCAAAGTTTTGTCAACAGAGCCACAGCAGCGGATGGCTTTTGCTCAATAAAGGTGGCAACAGTTTGTATTCTGTACAAAAACACCAATTGCCGCTCTCAGGATGTTGAATTTGAGCACAATGGATTAGAATAGATTATAGGGTCACAGTCACAGACGCCAAATAGTTTATACTTGGAAGATAATAGACCTTTTATTTTTTACAGTACTGTTATAACAAAAATCACTACAACACAGCATTGTAAATACGAAAATACTCCATAGTGATTGATAATGTTCGAAAGTTTACAGCAGTCTAACAAATTCTGCTCTCTGAGCAAGCAAGGTCTATCGAAGTAGAGAACAGCTGCGGATGGTTGATAGGATGATATAGATCCACGGAGACACATATCTGAATAAACAAGTTGTTTGATTCAATACTCATGATGGTAACATTGTTAAGACGATCTTGCTTCATAGTTGTTCTCAACTTGTTTTTTATAAGTGCAATTTGGGAGAATGACCATTTTCCAGAGAACAGTTGGTGCACATCGGTGATAAGTGATCCAAAGGATAACAGCCTTGGCAGCCTACTTATTCCACTCATCAATTGCAAGGCGTTCTTTCCACTTCGTTTGATGCTCCCCTTCGTGCACTATGACTCTCTGGCTCATGCATGCTTATAATTGGAAGTCTTTCAATAATTATTTTTTATTTTAACACTTTAAAGAAAAGTTAGTCAGTACAATATGAATATATTATGAGCACTGTGGGGGCCCCTCAAGGATCATTGGACCCTGGGCAGCCGTCCCGGTTGCCCCCCCTCCCCCCCCTCCCCCCCTTAATCCGGCACTGAGTGCAAGAGATGTACCTACTCAGACTCCACAAATCATTCAATATTACCTGCTTAATATTAATTAGACCGAGTGTTCTATTCCTTAACTGACAATGTTGTCTCTCCATTTTGAAACTGTTTTCTACTTTCATTTAGACACTCTTCCAGTGTCTCGTCCAGCGTGATGATCAATGTACACAACCAGTAAGTGTCCAAGGCATTGCACAAGTACCAATTGTTCTCATGTTTTTATTTAATTTTATTTTTAAATCGTCTAACCAATGGCATTATGAGATCCTGAAGAATATTTGACAGTGTAAGTGCAGTGTGCAAACATTGATAGGTCTTGCTACTGCATCATTTAGCATATTATTCAGGTTTAGTAATTGTAACACCATACTGAAAGTACAATTGATGAGACCTGCAGGGATACAAAGGGTTAATGTGAAATCTCTAGGTGTTCTAGAAGTACTGTATCAGCAACTAAGGGTGCTGAAACTGCAAACAAATGGCAACTACCCCCAAACCCCTGTTGTTTGACGAGACTCTCTCACAACATTTCTTATAACAATAATGGGTTAGCAATAAACTGCCATAACATTCGCAGTTGCTGACATGTCAATGTTAATGATTCACTGCATTTCCAGGACTAAATCCCACACTTTGTAATGTTCCAGCCAAGAGCAATATGAACAGTCAAGAGATACACCATGGCTGTTGTCACCGTTACAATCATCATAGGGAAACCAATTCTGGGAAAATAACAGTCAAATTTTACTCCAGAACAGATAAATAACTTCCATTTACTCAACGTACTTTGCAAAGTATTGGAATGATATCTTGTACCCATTTTGCTCTGCAATACCAGCACATACCACATTTGCAAATGCACCGTTGATTGTTGCATTGCCTGGCATTGGGATGGATAATCATATCATACTTGAATGAAATATGTACATTAAAAGTAACAAGGAAATACAAACAAATATATATCTGACGGGTTTTGTACAATTTAATGGCATTGCTGAACACAAACTATGAATTACCAATTATCTCTTTGGATGCCAAGTGCATATGTATGTATGCACACACACACACCAGTCATGCATGATTAGATTTTGCATGCAAAAATGTGTTCCATCAGCCACAGGTATATGATGCATGCATATACTTAGTGCACTTGTAACCTTGTAAGTACATGTACAAAATAGTTATGTGTCTTGACACACTGGCTACAGAACCCAATCATTCAGATTAGCTCACTTCACTTCACTAATGCATCACTTCAGCCCTTAGCCCTGATCAGTATTGTATATGGATCACATATGTTCAAACATTTTTTTATGACTATGGGGTTACATGAATGTCAGTATTGCACTTGTATGCATCTACAATGGTATCCAAAGTGATTCCAATCAATACAACACAATGCAACACAACACAACACAACACAACACAACACAACACAACACAACACAACACAACACACAGCACTGCATGAATGGTGAGGGCAGATAATTCTTGTTTTGTATATATATATGCACTTGGCGTTCAATACAACTGCCAATCATTTGTGTATTAGAAATCTATAAATCATTGCTGTCTCCTATAATACTATTTCATTTGAAGTGACATCTGACAACTGAAATATAGTGTAAACGTACCTCCCAGACAAACACCAAATGCCAAGGTCCAAACCATAGGTTTCAAATCGACACAGACATCTGGTGAGTCTGCTAAAGTCACTACTACTGGGATCTGGGTGGAACGATGTAACTTTGTTAAAAAAATTTCATAGAACCATTTGTCACAAACCATAGCAGTTACAAAAGGGATGTTGTCAACGAAGGCTGAAACAATTGCAGACACCCACAAGATAAGAATAATGGCCACTAAGTTTTGATTTTGTGGTTGGACGAACTGTAATTTTGCAGTCCCTCATTAACACTGGCAGTCTCAGACATGTATGTAAATACCATTATGATTTCTACCAGTTTCTCCCCTATGTAATCCAGCAAACCAAGCAGCGTGACCGCCTGTGAATAGGCAAAAGAATGTGTAATAACATATATCATACAGTTAAAGCAAAGTCTCAAAACATTGCAACGCTAACTTTTACTAGGACCAAAAGTCCTGCAAAAAATAGCACGGTTGACCATTCAATCGCATGGACTACTTCTTCTATATCCCGAATACCACTTGAAACCAACAAAATCACTGCTCCGAACAAAGCAATCCAACCTACAGAGAATAAGTAAATGTATAACGAATGGAAGTGATGTGGAGATCATAAGGTGAGTTCTAAAATATTGTGGTTTGATGCAATGCTGTTGCAATAGTAACTATGTTGAAGATGTCCAACCTAGGCCCAGCCGGAACTGTGGAATGACACTGGACATGAAGAACAGGATGATTACCACAGCCACAACAGTAATGGACTTGGCTAGGAGGATCTTGTCTGAGATGCAATATTGCTGCTCCAGTTCAGCCAATGTTCTCTCCAATTTGTGCACTGAATTTTCTATGCTGCAGAAAAAGTGAATATGCATCTCATTCAGCAGAAAGAAATGTATGTAAAAGAAAAGACAATTAGTTGTGTTAAATATTGTTATTTGACCTATCCATTACATAGAATGTGGAACACTAACTGTCTTGATCTGTGTTCACTGAGCTGCCTCCTCATATTCATTGCACTGGCTTTCAACTTCTCCCTCAGTAACTTCTCCTCTTCTGAAACCAGAGGAAGAGACTGTGCAGTACGTTCCAAAATGTTGATTTCTCTCCTCAGTTCTGGGTGTTCAAGTGGTGTTTTCGAACAAAATTGACATCCCAAAACTATATCATTGGTAAACATTACCAGCAATATGGGATTCATCCTTATTTCTCCACTTCACATAATCACAGCAACATGTGTACATTATTCTATATCATATGGAAAAGAAGCAAGGTTTCTGATTTACACACACGTATAAGCCCTGAAATGTTTGTATACCACACATTTCATCATGAAACAAAAGAAACTTTTGCTGAATTGTTTATGCAGAATGCATCTGAAACAAGAGCCACATTCATGGAATGTCATAAATACTGCTGTATTTTTTTTTTCTATACTTCTCTTATGTAGTAAGGTGATTTCGAATATAGGTGGGGATTTTATGGGATGGAGCATTGAGCATCAAGTATCACAAATTCCTAATGCATCACTCTACCCTTCAACATTACTGCACAATTAAGCCTTGTGGTTTGGTATTTCTTATTAGTGAGGCTTTGGGGTTATGATGTCGAAACATAACTCAATACTAGAATAAAGTTTCAGGTAATGCTATTGTAAAATATGTTCATTGTTTAGTGCAATCAATGTGTATTTCAATTCTGTGAAGCTATACTAACATCTTTTATAAAAGTGAATTCTAGAATCTCAACTGTTGAAAATAACAAAACACAACCCTGCCATCAGCAGTTCTATTCCTAAACTCTATTTTACTAAATTCAGTGGAAAGCAGTAGGAAATAGTGAAACCTATATGTGTACATTCATGATGGAAAAGAACAATTCTGTGTGATAAATCCGAAGATGAATTTTAGTGCAATACATTTTCATTCAATTTAATGCACACATTATAAATCAGCTACAGTGAATGAAATGTGCAGTTTGTTGTGCACTTACGCCAATGTGACATAAGCTGATATGGTCACTAGGAAGATACCTAAAAACATGTGAAATGAAAATTCAGCAAAGCCAATCCCCTAGAGAAGTGGAGAGAGCGAAACAAGAGCATAATAAAGACACATAATATGGCTGACTTACTGCAGCCTTGACACTCTTGTCGGAAAAAATGATTGAATTGGGAGGGGCACCGATAACTGCAGGATAGCAATAGCTACAGTAAGCCATGATCAAATGAAGATACTCTGATTCACATATTGATCTTGCTAAACCTTCAATAACAGCACCAAGAGATGAAGCAAAACAACAAACACATTGCTCAACATAGCAATGGCCCATGTCCGCTAAACATAGACTTGCTATGAAGCGATTATGGTAAACACTGTATCTAAACAGACAAACTGTCATTAACACATACAGCTTCTGATGTGACTAACTTAATCATAGCTAATTAATATCCTAACATTGAAGCAAAAAAAGGAAGGTGGGAAGTCCTCTTGCCTGACCTCTTATTCCTGGCTATGAAGAACTAACAGTACACTTGAAACAAATACCAATGAATATTTTCATACCTCACAACAACTAGAACCCACAGATAAATACACTTACATACTGCAATTTATACACACAAAAAACTGTAAACTACACATATATTGTAATTTAAACATTAAACAACTGAAACGATTGTACAAATTCCTCGGATTTTCATTAGAGCACCTTTTAGGTGCCAATATCATGGACTATTGGGCAGGGTTTTGAGTGCCCAGTTTTCAAAGGAAAACCTTCCAGTGACATTAATGAAAGTGATGATGTGCACATGCGGAGCCAGCAATCATGCGTGCCAACACTCACCTGTTGCAGCTCCTCCAATGTTGGAGAAGAGAACCTCAGCAATGAGAATTGGTGTGGGATCAAGATAGAGCACTTGGCACAACCTTTGGCATAAAATGTTTGGCAAGTGAACATTGTGCACATCCGCTGGCATAAAATGCACACGGCATCCTTTGCAAACAGAGATGTACATGTATGTAACACTGGGACCAAGTGTGACAAAGATTTAGGTTGCAAGCCCAATGCCTCATGATCAGAAAGCACCCACACAACTGACCTCTCCCCCAGCATACCTGATTGAGACAGGTACCATTATGAGAATGGTTGTTACATTTTCCTGCAGTAAGAGAGCATGAATGCTTTATCATGCAGTATTAATAGTTAATTGTAGTCAGTTATTACATATGTAAAATATCTCATTCTATCAGTGGTTTTTGCTGACCATTATTGTTAGTTAAGCCATTATGTATTGACACAGTATACTAAAAAAAAGAAAAAAAAAAAAAAAGGATTTATTCCAACACAATTTGAATACAATAAATAAAGTCAAGCTGTGGTTAAATTGATTCCTACATAGCAAGGTCATCAAGAAAATAGAACTTGGCCATTTCAACTTTGCTTACTGCTGGTTAAGGCTGGTTAACACTGGTTAGTGACTCACCAAGAAAGCAGATATTAATGCTACCAAACCACATAGCAGAATGACAAGCATCCATTCATGCCCTCTGGCCACCCGATATGCCTGCGGGAAAGGACTGTCATATTGTACTTTGTTGTGGTGTATAGATACCTTTACTGCCGCATAATCAAAAAAACCTGTTCGTGAAAATATTTCCACCAGGATCATCTGTCGACATTTTCTATGATGCTAATGCAATGCAACAAAATGTGCTAGTCTACCATTCCAATTAGCAGTGATACTGTTTCAGGATCTACCCATGCTGCTACCATTTCCAGAGATGGACGCTGGAGAGGAGAAAAGATAGTTATCGATCTTAATACAAACAATTGCAAATGTCCCTTATGCACACAAAAAAAATACAATTAAACAAAATAAGGCTATTTGAAAACGATTCTCTTCTCTACTACCCTTTCTCCTCCATCTTCCCTCTTCCCTCTGCATATGCAAAACACAGAGCCAATATTCTAGATGTCTAAAATGTCCTCTACACAATGATTTGTATGCACTGAGAATCAGACTACCTATCACTGATAAGCAATACAGTTCAACACAAGCATTATTTTTCTATTGCTTGTACTGGAAATATTAGTAATTTGCAATACAATAGGTCCCTTTTCGCCTCAACAATCCGGTATATTATATACTTATACAATGTATACAGTAAATATACAGTACACATACTCGAACAAGGATACCTTATGTAACATTGACAAGATGCCAAGTATGAAGATACTGCCAATCATTACAGCCAAGGTGCGATGTATGAGCTGTGTACAAATGACAACTATTGCAACACTGCATTTCTGTTTTGAAACAAGTACATGATCAGTGGGAAACTAAATAAATGAAAATACACAATTCAAACTTGATACATGCTTTTGTATGTTCATTTAACAGGATGACTAGGCTTATGAAAGAACTGTAGAATCCAGAACCCCTCCCCTTTTTTCAAAGAGGCTGAGCCATTTCTAACCTCAAATATGATAAGGACATAGACAAAGACCAGTACTAAAAACGCCATTGCTGCTTGACCACCTCTGGTGACCCTCTCTCCTGTTACTGACACTGTGAATGCAACTATGTTTGCATGGCTGCTGAAGAAGCGGATGTAGAAATCAACACTGGGTATGAAAGGGAGCATGGTGAAAAATTCTGATGAAAATAATATATGATTTCAAATAGGAATAATAGAAGCTAACTAATAATCGCCCTTGTGCATTGTGATGGCATACACTTTCAAGTCCACATACAAATGCAACATCCCTAATCATCAAACCTAGTCTTGATACATACAAAATCATAAAATTCATCAAAGGTTTGTCTTGATAATAAATTCCAATTCATAATTGTCCAGAATACTGCCAATAACTGTAATTTCCTACATGTGTGTGTGTACATGTGTGTGCTTATGCTTATGCATGTGTTTATGTGCGTGGAGAAGATAGACTGTCGTTGCTCTATATGATAGCTATGTTTCAATAATTAGGTGTTAGGTGCAATCACTTACTGGCTGGGCTGGCATAGAGAAAACTAAAGCTAAGTGAAACTAACTCGTATCATATTCACCTCCTATTGCCTTGTGCTGCATACATGTATAACACCGTTGTGGCTTAAATACCATACATGCATCACAACAAAATTTGTCCAAACCCCCACCAAACACAATATAATTAGCTAACCCTGTCACGGTGTTAAGACGTCTTATTACTTGCTCATACGACATTGAGTTATCAAGAATCTGCACTGACTTGCAGTTGAGTTTAGCATCACTGCCATTCTGTAGATAATATGTAAAACATTGTGAGTTTTGAATGTTTTGTACATTGCATGCATGTAATGTATGAAAAGGGGATGGGCATTCGTACACTTGTAATATTGCATGTATATGGTAAAGTGCAGAATGTGTGAATTTGACATGCATGTGAACAGGTGTGAGTGAAATTTGTGCATTTCCAAATACACATTTCAGCATTGCACATGTACTAATTTCATTTGTGGTGCATACATGTATGTGTGCATGAGAGGGCATATGAGCATTTAATAGGTTGTGGGAATTCTAAAACTGCTCAACTAACTTTGTGGACAGGGCAGGGACCTGGGTCTCGTTGTGTCTCATTGGGGCCACAAAGGAAAAGAAGCCTAGCACATGAAACATTCCTTTCTTGAAAGCTTAATTCTGTGGGTTGGATATATTTCTCAATCATTAAAGATACACAATATAGTCACCAAATAAATAAAATGATCTTGATCCTTTTTTACTTATGATTGATTTTCAAAAAGAATGGCAAGAAAAGTGAAAATATGAGTTATAAAAACTTAGTAGAAAAAGGTCCGGAAAGGGTGACTGTAGCATGGGTCCACGCTTCACTCTCTTTATACCATTCGACTGGGAATGCTAAGGAACTTAAATTGTCTGTGCCTGTGTAAGTACTATGTATGGAGATTTATTTGTAGCTAGCCCTTAAAAAGCTAAAAAGATACTATATGATGAGTTGCGTATGTTTATGATCTTCATGGCAACTTCTTGTTCCTGGTAGGCAGAATATAGAATCTGGAACAGAACAAGGTAATGGGTAGACTTTGTACTAACACAAAAACCGACTGAACCTTTTGTGTGCTGAGGAATAATGAAGTCACAATGACACAATCCCACCACAATTATACTCCAACCTTTGAAATAGCATTAATTGTTCCTCAGTCCATCAAGTACAATTATGCTTAGTGCTAATTAATTATCAACTTACTGCACAAGCTAGTGTGAATATTGTGAGAAAGCTGATCCTCAGCCATTTGATCCTGCAAATAAATGTGAAAAGATGCATGCATGTCCTGTTTTAACCCTCGTTCTCTCTATTCCTACAATTTAATTATCACTAAGTTTTATCCCCCCCCTCCCTTTTGCCATATCCCGCAATGCAGAGCATCATAATATCGCGTATTACCAACGCGAGAATGCTACCTTCACATGCGGGAGTATACTGACCAGATAACGAGGCAGGCATATCTTTCCTCTGGTGAGCCTCGAAATAATCCGCCTTTTGATATCTGTGTTTCGTCTTTGGTCCCATCTGTAAACTCATCAGATGCGCGAGAAGCATTCGAGAAGGATGTTACGGACTCTTCCGAACGGTTCGTATACGTGCGCACGTGATGCTTGCGGCACAGCGGCGATGCAATAGTTTCTTGTACTCTGCTGATACCTAACTCTTTCGTGTCAGCGGCCATCTTCACGTGTTTCGCGCTCGAAATGGAATAATAAGGATTGAGGCACTGACTCGTCCTGCATCAAACATGACAAAAGGGGAGTGGCATTATTCTGTGGGATTTTAAATGTTATGCAATCTTTGTGTCGTCACTTAATTCATCTATTAACTAATCACCGTTCGGAATGAAAGTATGCTCGGTAACACAGTGTTTTAGCTTATGTACCCGGCACGACTACACGCTGTGCGAATTAGGAAGGTCTACCTACGGAGATGGCTCGTTCAGCAAAAAGCTTTCTGTTGATCACGCTTTCCACTCTGCCAGCATCACCCGCCATCTCTTGCGCTCAATTACGAACTTTAGATGAGAAAATACCCTTTCAGAGGGAGCACTGGATGCCTAAATACTTTAGGGCTAGCAGAGCAATGTGAGGGAAGTTAGCTTCATGGTCGCTCCACCACTGCATAACGTCTTTAACGCGCCAGTTGGTTTGTGGTTCCAGCATATAGCGCTTGAACTCCTCTTCTATGCTGTCCCTCGCGCTCCTGTTTGCCACCCCAAGGACCTCTTTGGTAGCAGTACATGACTGCAGCAGAATGCATTGAATGCAGTTGAAATTCGTACTTGTATAAAGTTACATGGACTTACGTTAAAGTCCAAAAATGCATCCTAAAGCTGATATATTGTGATTGGGCACAGCATCTTCCTGAATGTCTAATGAGGATGGCGGATCAGGAAGACCTTCTATCCCAGCAACAATAAGCAGCTCATCCTTAAACTGCTGTATTGCCTCCTCCCTTCTAGTTGGTTCCAACCAACTCAAACTTTTGTGGCCAGGATGGACCAGCGCAGCATCAGTTAGTAAAAAGGATGATGGATTATATCTCATTTTGAACCCGGTTTTGAGACTCAAAAAACACTCGTACACTTGCTGAGGAAGCTCGTCCCATTCCTGAACACCTGCAAATGAGAAGAACTCCAACTGACTAGCACATGTATATACAAATTTTGTGCATGCAATATGTGAGATTTGGTTTTACCCATCGATCACCCTATACACTGATGGGGTCTCTAAATATGCAGAGGGACTCTAAAAACACTGACCTTCTCCAGGCCATCTCTGCTGTGGGTATTCCCACGGTCCACTCTTAAATCTTTGAGGAACAGGGTAACTCTCCCAACTACCCCATCTGCCATGGCTTTGAATCCACTCCCAAGGTTCTACACCCCATGCAGTAAGGGTGTAGCATATTGTGGTTACCATAAGGCAACCAGCGGCTATTTCTCCAGGGTCTTACATATCTGGGGCGTTCAGTATTGTGAAAAGAAGGTACAATACCGTGTGGGTTGGTGTAACTAGGGAGTGGCACCTTCCTATTTGCACTACGTCTAGCTGGGGGGGAAGGTCACTCGACTTAAACAGTGGGGTGTGACCCTGGGTGGAATGCTACGTCCCTGACTGCGTTGTGCTACATCTTCAATTGTTGCCCTTACATCATTTTGGCTCAATTCCACTTCCTTTTCCCCTGAAGCTATTGTAGTCATTCTTTGGCTATTCTTTACTACTTCCCCAGCTTCGTTCTCAGATCTAACTGCATGGCTTTTTGTTACTGTTTTAGTCTCCGCTATCTTTCTGTTATTGATGGCCTCTACAGGTGGATGTTCTATAAGGCAGTTCTCAGTAAATATTCTCCCTTCTTGTGCATGGTTTTCGCATGTTTAACTTTTTTCTTCTCCGTTTCATCCATCTTCTTACTTCTAACTTCATTCACTTTCCATGCATTACATTCTTTCATCTCCCATTCTATTCTATCTTCTCCTTCAGGGCCTTCACCTCTCAATTTCAATGCTCCTGGACATTGCAACTGAACATATGCTAGTGGCAATACCTAATTCCAAGAAGGAGGTGGACCTTCTGATTAAGTGCAGCATTTAAAGTTGTAATGAGTCTTGAAACACCAGAAAGGAGTCGGGTACTATTCACCTTCACAGAATACAGAATTTCTCTCAGTGGTTTCAGTAATAGAACATCCTTTATACATGGACATGCATAACTCAGAAAACTTACGTTATCATCCCTCTCTGTAAAAATGCATGTACGTATCATGCATGTTAGCATGACATATTATAGTGTAACCAATCTGTTTGCAGACGTAGTGCCAACGTAGCTTCATACAGGCAGTTACTTAGCTCAGAGGAAGCGGCTGTTGCTAAAGAAACGGTAAGGTCAGTCCCAGCACTTGTGATGGGGGGATGTTGAGCCTTACAGACAGTGACATTTCATTCACTTTGTGCCACTCTCGAGGATAAGGCTCCAATACTCATGCCGGGGGTGTGCATCCCTAAAAACAGTGCCAAATTGCAAAATGTTTCACTTACGTGTACAGCTAATGTATGTTGGTATACCCATCTATTTTGATGCTGGGCATACATCGGGAAGTAGGCAATTCAGTTATATGTCCAATTATCTGCCTGCAGGATTTATAATTGGGTGGTTTTTTTTATTCGAAATAGCCCATGTTATGGGGTTTCATGACCCCATGGCGGGACATTGAATATGTAGCCTTTTTTCCTTCTTTTACAACCACTCACAGGGGAAAGCTTGAACTTTGCTTCTTCTAATGCAGATGATGGCTCATGACTTGACATTCGTGAATGAGGAGGTTCTGAAATGTCTGCCAGGATGCCTTCTTTGATGTAAGGGTGTTCCACCCAAATGCTCCTAGCTATAGATCCAGAAATCTACCAGCTGTGTACAAAAGTCATGAAGATGACAAGAAAGGATCTTATGATCAGTGTGTGCATGACAATGAACATAGCGTGTTCACCCCACTTGTACTATCAACTTCTGGAGGCATGGGAAGGGAAGCAACTACACTCTATAAGCATCTAGCTCAAAGCTTTCCCGCAAGAGAAAAGTTCCTTACAGTACATTCATAGATGTAGACTTCCTTTGCCATCCTGAGGTCTGCTGTGATGTGCATTAGAGGAAGCAGATTCTCATTCTACGGACTAAGGCATCAACCCATATTTGTATTGAAGTATGCTGTAGTAATAATATTCAGTTTGACACTAGTATAATAGGTGTGCAACATGTTCGTATGCAAGGTTCAAACAGTCACTCACTATAAAGAGAAATAAATGATGTCTTCTATCGAATTGTTATTACCATAATAAGCAGTATTAGAGGACCTGCAACCCATTCATAAATGGTCAATAAAACTCTGAACTTCGTATTTTTACTGTTGGGCCTTAAATTTAAGTCATTCATTTGGAAGGGTACTAAAGTTGAATTAAAAGAAAAATAAGCACAGTGTCATTAACTACCCTAGACTAGGATAACCAGGAATGTACTCCATATCATGCGTTGGATGTTCAATTACTATTCCAAGTTTTTGTGGAGAAAACCTCCTTCTGGGCAGAACAGTGGCAGGTCAGCGTAAGTAACCTGGGTTCAACTCAAAAGATGTCAGCAAAGACACGAATTCTGTGAGATATTGTTGTCAATCAATGTCATTGCAGCAGCTTTGCAAAGTGCTGTGTTGTCAGGATGTAAGTCTGCATTAAAACAGTGTGCTTGCATAGCCAACTTCCTCAAGTCCTGATTCTGTCATTGACATATCATGAGCCAATGTGTAAACCTAACCGTCCCTTCAGTAGGTCACGATGCTTGAATGTAAAGATGCAATAAGGGAGGGTAATGGTAGTCTTGTCCTGCAACTGTTGGAAGTATTGTCTACTTACTTTTCGTACTACAGGACACAAGAATTACTGTTTTGAGGCATTAAACGTCTTATCTCAGTACAACTACACCCTTTCCTCTCCAGTTAGCAGAGCAGGTGTTATGGGGACAATTCATAAATACCCAGAGAAAACATATCATGCGATTTTCACATGGAGCACCAAATAGTATGTACAAAGATGCAGTCCATCATCTAGGAGCAAATAAAACGCCTCAGTTTATAGTTAGAATTGGCAAAGTGTTAGGTCCACTAACAGCTCCTAAAGCGGTTCACTTCTCAGTACAAATTCATGTGTCAGGGTCACACACTTGTTGTTCAGATTCCAAAGATGTGGAAATTATTGTTGAAGAACTTAAAAAATGCTATGTGTTCAGTGAGACACCATCACAAATTCAAAACCAGCATGCTGGACATAAAGCAGTGCACTGGACACATTACCATTTTGACTTGCTCGTCCACATTCCTATGTAGGCCTCCAGATTTGACGCTGGACCCCAATGAATGATTTGAATGCAGGAGTGTCATTTTTGTAGAATGATGCAATGATGGAAGCCTGAACTTCCTTATCAGTGACACTAGTATACATATCAACTAGTCTAAATCTTGAAACATTTCGTGCCCTGATTGGCTCGTAAGTGTCTTTTTAAACTTATTAATAGATCACTTCATAGTTGTCTACAGAATATAATTACTGTTACAAAGTCATGTACACTTACTCCCTGTTTCATCCAGTAGCACATGTTTGTTTTATCCGGAGATATGCAATAGCTGAGGGTCCTTTCATGCCAAGAATGGATTATTATTGTTAGTACATTTAGTAATGTGTTTATACTATTGCTGTCATGGCTGTCATGTTGACATGATAAGGTATCATACTTCAAACCTCACTAAGGTTACTGTATTCTCATCTGAAGTAGTTACCCATTAACAAAAAAACAACAAGGCAAAAAATACAAGGGATGTATACAATTGTAATTGATTCTCTTACCATTCTATGGTAATGTAACGGACCCTCTATCCAGTTAGTCACAATGAGCTTCATCAATTACAATAGTTGTTCTGGTACATGTATGTGGCAGTTCTTAACATCTGTCACCAGTTGAGATTTAAGATCAGGAGTTCAGGACTGATGAAGATGACTTGAAACTTTCCTTCCTGTAATTGCAAGCTCATGGTGCTTCGGCTCACCAATCCAGGAATACAAAAAGCAGACATTCCTTTAGGAGTTAAGGCCAAGACCTGTTGGAAACCAATTGTATATTCTCAGCTTACCTGATCCTTCATTAAAGCAATTAACGAAGAAACAACTACACCCATGCATAGTTCCATAGAATGGTAAGAGGATGAATTGCAATTGTTTATATCCCTTTTTTGTTAACAAGGGATGACTACTTCAAAAGAGAATTCAGTAACCTTGGTGAGGTTTGAAGTCTGATACATTGTCATGTCAACATGACAGCCATGACAGCAACAGCTGCCTTAAGGAGAAGCATTACATCCATTCTTGGCATGAACGAAAACCTCAGTTATTGCATCATCTCTGGATAAAACAAACATGTGCTGCTGGATGAAACAGGAAGTAAGTGTGCATGACTTTGTAACAGTAGCTAAACCAAAGATTCAGAGATCTAAATTGCCTCAAGTATATTCTCTAGACGCTATGAAGATATCTATCTATAAGCTAAACTCAGAACTGATCAGGCAATACCCATGCATAGTAATTAAATAATTTTTTACTTCTTATGGGTACAACTCCATACTATCCGCAAAAAGCTCAAACTTATACATGTGAAGGCTCAAACATCATAAAGTATACAACTGTATGGCAATTTTGCTTATATCTTATGGGAGAATATTATATGTGTGTGGGATGTCAATATGAGAGGGTGAGGTATTCAGGGGGTAATATTTATACGGAATGACCGAACCAGAACATTTGATCAATGCGCCAGACCCATTTTCTAGTGTAGCAGTGATATAATCCATCGGGTGCTGCAACATATTGGGTTTAGGAGACTAGGGCAAGCGGGCCTTTGTCGTACATTACAATTAAATCCTTCACCTCCTATTCATAATTGAAATCTTCGCAAACTAAAATACGTTTTAAGACAGTTGTCGGAGATGCATTTGAATACTAGATGCATTATATTTCAGTTCTCTAGTTGACATCTTATTCGCAAATGCATACACCTGTGTTTGTCACAATGGCATAGGAACCACATTGGCAATGATTAATACATAACAATGGTAGAGCATGAATGCAAGCAATTAGGCTAAACAACACACTTCTCAACGTTCCATCTAATACCAATATGAACAACAAGGAGGTACACCATCACTGAGAAGACAGTAGTTATCATAATCAGCAATCCTATCCTGCATAAACAGTCCTTTATGAATGCAACTTTAAAACAATGAAATTGAACATACTTCATAAAGTATTTGAAGGTTATCTTGTATCCATTTTGCTCAGCTATTCCAGCAGACACAACATTTGCAGACGCTCCAATCAGAGTCCCGTTTCCTAACATAGGTATGCACAGGATGACTTAAAAACACATCCTAGGCTAAAGCTATGCTCATACACACAAATGCAACTCTGTTGCATATTTCAAGTTTGATTAATTATATTTGATAAACCCATTTCTTGGTCAATTTATGTTTCTCAATTAACTCCTGTATGACTATTCTTGTTTATCATGCAGATTAAAGATATAGATGGTTTATTTCAGAAAACAAAAACAACCAGCGAAACAAAGACAAAAGTGTACAGTGAAAATTTATGGCAATACCAGGAATATGATGACCAAGAAAAATGGTACATGCAGCTAATTAATTGGGAGTTGTGAAAATAGTTTGTAACATGAATGGATTTACATACTGCATGATAGCATAAGCACATTACTAAATGCACTAACAATAATTCTCAATAAGATACAGTTAAAGTGATATTAAAATAAACACCAGTATTATTGTAGGCAATATTGCGAACAATATTCTAGCTCCTGTTGAAAAGAACTGAGTCTATTAAAAACTTCCTAATTTGAGAGGAAATGATGAAGTTGTGAATAACTTCAGCAAATGACAACGCAATATCCCTCATATATTGAACAATAGTATAGCACTAATCAATAATGTTGCCAGCAGTCATTCAGGAAAGAAAAAATAGCGAAGTAATTGGCAAAAATGGCTGGGACAATTACTAAATCACACATGAAAGGTGTACATATGTGACTGAGTGTTTACTTCCAAGGCAATGTCCAAATGCAAGAGACCAAACCATTTGTTGTATGTCTATGCACAAATCTGGAGACTTAGACAATGTTACTATTACTGGGATCTACATGTATATGCCATACATGCATTGGCATTAAAATAAACATAAACACAGTCCAAGTAATGGTAACCAATGAAAAAACAACCCCCCCCCCCCACACACACACACACATATGCACCCAGGTGGAGAGAAGCAAATTTATTGGCTCGTGCGGGCCTAATGCTAGGGAGTATAGACGTTATATCACTGATATCAGGGCCATGGGTGAAGTCCCCTAAGCTTTATTAGTTTGATACACAAGTGTACACAACATTTAATAATCCCTCCTGCTTTATCTCGCAAGCCAGACGTACCTCGACGTGACCGTACTACGACGTGGCTGGGTACTTCTCGTGATAGCACCCAGTCCACGTCATAGTACGGTCAAGTCGAAGTACTTCTGGCTTGCGAGACAACCTTATCACCCCCAATTCCTGCATGAAACTCGTGAGTGAAATCCCCACCCAATCCTCCTTGTCCTGTCTCTGCATGCCTCCTTTTCACCCTTGTCAACACCGATGGATAAATAAAACTAGCGCCGCGGATTTTTTTTTCTAGGAATCGCGCTTCCCCATCATTAGCTTTGTCGATTCACCCTTCTACGGTACTTATTATAGGCTAGTAGTCTGTACTAAATCCGCAATTGCAATAAACCCAAAATTCCAGTAACAAATATAACTCACCTACGTCGCTGAAACCGTGTTTACAGTTATGCCAGGACCGAGCGAGGACATTTGATGGGAGGAATAGCTGGCTAGATATTGCAGCACGTGATACACGTAAAAGTTAAGTAATTCAGAAATAAACGATGACATAATGCTGAATTTAATTAGTGCGGTAGTAATTGGATTTGTGTCTTGATTTTCTCTTCATATTGCTTGGTCTCATTGCATTGAAAATAACAGAGTACATTAAGATCAATTTTGAGCATTTTCTAAAGTCATTTAGAATTCAATTTGAAATAAAAAGCAAGATGACCGCCTATGTATGGGCCATTTCTGGTATGAGGTTCCCTTGCTCTATATCGAATTGGATGCGGGTTTGCCAAAATCATTGGCGCGAAACGATCGGAGAAATGTGCATAAACTTTTCACAGTTCTAATTCCGTAACGGATAAGGTACAAATGAACGAACAAAACAAATCAATAGCGACAGGACCATCTACGTACACACTGGCGATTTGAACGTTCCTACCTAAAGATGTGGAGGTTTTGAACTTGATGGGTTATCGGACCTCGTAACGTCGGCATTATGATTGTGCAAGGTACTTACACATAGAAAAATGCTGTAGGACGAAGTGTTGAAAATAGCTTTAATAATCGGTAAGTTATTGCAATTTAAAACCCTAGTGGATTTATGTTTATAAAACACAACTTATAAACATAACTCCACTCGAGTCAATCGTTCCATAATTATATGGGTGGTTTCCGCGGAAAGGGACTAATCGCATGTTTTAACTTGTTTGATATTCGTAGAAGTTTGAAATGTCCTCTGCATCTTAGGCACTGAGAATTGGAGTATCTGTCATGGAGCTGTAAGTCTCTCCATTTTTAATTAGCCATACATTTCAACGCATGCGTTACATTTCCATTGCGCGTACTGGAAATTTTATAATGTATACGTTAGGTCCCAAAACTGTTCCATTTGTTCTCTCGCGGAGGTGATTATGGTAAGTTTAGGCACACCGAGAATTACATTAAAATGTTACACCTGTTCACCCATATTGGAAACTCCTCCACAATATCAAAGTGCTGATACTATATATCTTATCATGGAACATCCGTCACGTATATTTAATTTATTCATTTATTTTTTGTTAGAAAACAGTGAAATTGTTTGGAAAAGGAACAGGGAGTGTGCAGCAGTCTTTCTCTGTTTGGCATCAAAGATTGCCATCCAATGTTCTCAAGCTACTTTGGGCATTATTCAAGGCTGAACCCCCGTTTTAGTGAAGGCCAAGCTAGCCAAATTGAATGCAAGGCTGGTGATTTTTTTCTTCAGGTCCTATCATTTCAGTGTGCATGTTTTTTATTTTATCTAAAATTCTATTTTGGGCTCTTCTGTATTTGTTTAAATAGACGTGTATAAAAATAACCCCTTCCCTTTTCCCTCCTCCCTCCCCCAAATAAAAAGAATATATTTTGGGTCAGGGAACAACGGAAGGGGGGGGGGGGGGGGCGAAATAATTTTTTTTGGATGCTAGAATCCTTGTCTCTTACGCATGTCCAATGTATGTGCACGAGATTCCTTGCAGCAGTCTCCCTTGGAATATATGAACTGCCACACTACAAAAATACATGGATTGCAAAAAAACGCGACAAACTGCCTTTTTTTCTTAAACAGTGCCAATCAGAAACCTGATGAATGCATTATTTGTGAACAGCAAGAATTGAAGAATTGAATTGATTTCACTCTTTATGTATACATAGGGTAGCGTAGGGTATGTTCGGCAGTGGGTCGTGTTCGGCACCCAATGTTTCAAAGGGGCTAAGGCTTACCGAACGCTTTAAAATGGCAACAAAGGTTGTAAGACGATCTCCAAGGAGTTTACTTTCAGCCAGTGCAGTTTGAGTTTCATTAAAACGTTTCAATTAGCGATTAATATTGCTTTTGTTTATCTACCCAAATTTTTGGCAAAAATGGCGCGACGTAGATTGCCCTTCGGTTAAAAGGTGCGATAGGGGCAAACATTTGTAAGGCAAGTTTCACCAGTTTGCACGTATTTTGTTGTTTATGAATTAAGAACTGAATACATTACCGCAAAATATGTTTTGCTACGCACAACTAGAAGAATGGGGGTCGAACACTCAATGTTCAAACCAAACAACTTGGGTGTATTCGGCATAGGGACGAACACTGAAAAAATATATGTTAAGGTTGTTAAAGTGGTAGGTTTCTAATATGGTTATCTGAGAGCACAATATTTCCCGGAAGGAGTGTTCGGCCGGGGAGGGGGGGGGGGGGGGGGGGGGGGGGGGGGGGGGGGGGGGGGGGGGTTCGGGGGGGGGGGGGTATGTAAATCGGTACCTGTATGAAATACATGGAATACATGCATCTTTTTTTTATCTCCTCCAGATTGTACAGGCAGCTGGTGCAATACAACATACTATCGGAAGTTTCGCTAGAAACTTCCACTTATAGGATTTGACCCCGACTATGAATCTCATTAAAAATACGTGACTCGTCTCTAACAAGACTCCCGACGATCGGATCGTTACGCTTGTTATAGCAATCGAACTAGAAGTCAAAAATGAGCAGTTTCGTCTTTGTTTTATGTCACAGAACCGAGCGGTTGTAGAGAACAAAAGGGTACTGCCCGCCCTCGTACCCAGTCCCGGAACATGGTCTCCTTCTTCTTCTTCTTCTTGGCAACGCATAACTCGGGATAGGAACACTTTTAAACAATGAAAATTTCACCAATAGCTTCAGAATAGGCTGGAAGAGCCGCTTTCATATAAAATAGCCGATGTTATATTTTGGTAAACAATGGACTATACGGTCTATGTAAGACGCATAATTAGATAACTTGTACGACGTAAGTTTAGATATCTATGTTTGTCTGAACGAATCAATACGGATCACTTACGATCAATTACGCATCATCAATTACGCATCGGAATAATGTGCATGAAAAAAAAAAGAATGAAACAAGTAAATTAAAAACCTTCTCTATGAGAAAGTTGGTGGGATATAGGATTTGAAGGCAATGGTGGTGTAAAAAGCAAGGAAACAAGGTTCTGTAATAGTAAGGGAAAATTTCATAGTCCTATATTTAGCACACGAAATAGTATATGCTACAAACGGGCTAAATATAGGACTATGACATTTTCCCTTACTATTACAGAACCTTGTTTCCTTGCTTTTTACACCACCATTGCCTTCAAATCCTATATCCCACCAACTTTCTCATAGAGAAGGTTTTTAATTTACTTGTGCTACATTATTTTGATTTCTCTGCAGCATTGTATGAAGTATACGGGATTGTCGCATGACTACTCAGACTAGACACGCAGCATTAAAGACCTATGGTGTACCATGATCCACACTCAATGAGAAGGGGAAAGATGAGAGAGGAGATGAGATGGGAAAAGGAAAGAAAGGAGCAGAGAAACAGGGAATGAGAAATGGAAAAGGGTAATCAAAAAGACAAAGATGATGACTCTGATTAGAAGTACATGATTTGTCTTTCCAGCTTCCTTCAAGAATATGAATATGGTGTTGAATGCAAGTGGGTGCAGTGCCAGAAGTGTGAAGAAACTTCACATGTCACCTGCATCCCAGAAATGCACCAAATATATTTCTCTTTTGAAACTGAAGATGAAGAGGAATACATCTGTCCAAACTGTACAAATCTTGCTAAGGACAGTGACAATTATCAGTAACATGTGACGTGAGCTACAGCCCTAACGTCCAAAATGTCATTAATCACACCATAATTGATTCGACTTCGATTCCTAGTTGCATCGATGTTGAATGATGAGTCCTAGATATTATAATTGTTTATACATTTTATATAATTTATTTGTCTCAATGCGAATGACTGTGCTGAAATGCGATGACGAACGCTGCCTAAATCCCACTGCCGAAAACACACTTTGCGCTGCCGACTACTGCCTAACGCAACCGTAGTGATTTCATTATTTTATTGCCTTTCCAATACACAAAAGCATAATATCATTAAGTGATAGTAGTTTTTCTACAGTGATCATGGTTTCCGAAAGTGCAGTTAGTGAATTTCAAAAATTTCGAACATCAATAGGGCTATTTTTACTACATCAAATTTTTTGTGCGACTCCTACATGTAACATTAAAATTATATGGGTCAGTTTCCGAGAAAATGAAAAGTGGCTATATATATAAAAAGTTATAAAAATGCTTCACGTTTGAATCGCTAAAACTCCGTAACGGTTTAAGCAATCAACTTCCTATTTCGATCACTTCGTGCCACACCACTTCTCTCTACGAAAATATATTTGGTGTCTTACACTTGCTCCTTGCCGACGTTACAAGGCACAGTACCCCGAGGGGTTCAAAATCCAGGTAGCTCCCTGCAGGAATGTCCAAATCACTTCAAAATCGATCGATATGCACGTAAAGGAGTCCTGTCACTGTTTATTTCTGCAGATCGTTGATTTTTACCTTATCCGTTATCCCATATATAGTTCGGAAACTGACCCATATATATATATCAAACACTGAAACCACTTCTATCTAGCCTAAAACTGGGATGTACTAGCCTAAAACTAACCTAAAACTGGGATGTACATGTATACTGTAGAAAGTTTCATTTAAGTTTTGATATCCATATCTGGTGACATCCTTACGGTGCTTCGAAAGCCTTCATTTTATGCATGGCATGGCGCCCTTTGCCCTTGCATTCCCAGCATAGGTCATAGTTGTTACATTTTAGACATCTGTAACGAATGCCATAGATTAAACCTTCACAAGCATCACAAAAGAATCCACGATGGCAGCGATCTGACGAAGGTAAGGAAAGAGGAAAGAAAGTGTAATATTATTCTTTATTGCTGCATGTGTGTTTCTAACCTTTCGGACTCCTGATTGCAGTCATGCTGTGTTCATCATGACTTCCTTCGGCTTTGCAATGCTCACATAGGTCATAATTAGGGCATATGGTACATTTGTACCGCGTACCATACACTGCCCCATTGCAAATGTCACACGAAACCCTTGGGTGCAACTCCTTTTCTTCTTCCTCATCATCATCTTCCTCTACTACCTCCTCTTCCTCCTCCTCTTCCTCCTCCTCCTCCTCTTCCTCTTCCTCCGCGTCTTTGTCGTCTTGCCCCTCATCCCTCTCCTCGTCCTCCGTCTCCTCACCTTCAATGAAAAAAAAAAGACAATACTTTGTACACACACTAATTTCATGTAAAAGTAGCACACACGCACACATACACATTAATTACAAATACACTTTTTACATATATATATATATGTCACATAAATTCACACTAGTTATCCATGCACGCATGCACACACACATGCATGCACATGACGTCGCGCGATACATTTATACGTGAAGATGGTATGAATGCATATCAGTATAATATTCTATCTTTGAATTTCCATCCAAATCTATCAAGAGCTCCAACAACGATCGTATAATGAGCGAAAGTGTGTACATCATTGGCCCTTCAGAATACACAGCCCTAATTTTACACCATGTCAACTTCCGCTCGCTTGTTGAGCCACCTGTGGCTTGAATAATCCCCTGGACCACAACTACATGTACGGTGCCAATGTTAGCGTATCGCCTTTGCCTTGGCTTACTTGATGCGCACGAGAACACTGATGAACGCGTACGTGCTTAATGCATTTATCATTTATAACATGGGACCTCCCTCCCACTCTAGGTGATTATTAACTCTTTGAACGCCAAGTGCGTACATGCATGCATGCACACACAACCTTATACAATTCATGCCATGATTTGGATATTGCGAGCAAAAATGTGTTGATCAGTCAAAACTCTCTGATGCATGCATATGCTTGCTGCACTTGTAAACTTATAAGTACATGTACAAAGTAATTATGTTTCTTCCGCTAAAGAACCCCATGATTCAGATTACCTCTCTTCACTTCACTAATGCATCTCTTCAGTACTACGCGCACAGCTGAAGTCGACTAGAAACGACTATTCCCCCATTTTTACTCCAACTGACAATCTCCCGCCTCTTTCATGTCAAATGCAATGATGCTATTGGGGTGGTGGGTACCCATGTTACACATGCAAACCGTCGCTATATATACTGATCAATATGTTGTTGACTGCAAAGTGTTAACTGTTTAGATAAGCAGAGTGCATGGCTTTAGTATAGCACCTGCGGCGCAATATTGCTCTGTTGCCCGTGAAAGAGTGAACACTAACAACGTAAACGTACGATTTGCTTCAGTTGTGAGGTTCCTAGGGCCACAACGTCAGGCACCATCATGCATGTAGTGTATGCAGGCTGCTCCTGTTAAGAGCGCCCCGTTTGTTCACATCGCTTTTATCATACTTGGGCGCTAGGTTCATTATTAGCGTTAAATTATGTACACAACATGTCTTTGCGCATTTATTCAAGCTTTTGTGCTTGTTGTGTTATCTTAGCTTGCTATCCATAAGCTCTACCTGCACAGTATACACATTGAAACTGTACCGTACCCATATTAACTCTTGAACTGTTATATAGGCCACTAAAGTGGCCGCGCCAAGCGGGATAGTAGGACACGTATGCCGTTGTGCCAATATTGTTGTACTTTCAAGGCTGCCCTTGTAGTCAAATCAAAGTATTACTGTCGGCTGTGTATTGCCATGCTTGTAGTTGCAGAAACAGAGCTCTAGTGTATTTGAATATTGTTGCATGAAAATTTCCCACATCATAGTATAGTACACCAGGGGACCTGCGAGATTATTCTTATTCATTACAGCTGCTATTTCTATTATTATTATTATAGTCAAATACACTAGAGATGTGCACCTGCAGCTCTGGTTTAGTCATTAGGCTAAACAATTAAATATTATGATGTGTGAAATTTTCATGCAATGATATACACCATATGTTATGCCAATAACAATACATTTAAAGGTAATGCATGGATTGGACAATAAGATAGCCTTGCAAGGGCAAGGAATTTTGCAACATGTAGCAATCTGAATGACGTGAATATCAGCTACATATACGATTAATTGTTACGTCTATCACGATCAGCCTACCTTAGCAGTTTCAAGGGTTAACCGTGAATATAATTTAGAATACACCCCTGGGCTAGCGCTTCAACGAGGGAATGCGCTTATAACGGGTGCACTCTTATCGAGGGCAGACTGTACCTTGAATTCCTGCCGCTTTAAGCCCGTCTATCAACTTGGCCAATGATTCGTCAAAGTTATCCTTCCCCTTTCGGAAAAACGTCCAGTTGATGTCGCCGATGACGTACTTAACCCCCGCGCCCAAGTCGCCGCTTGCGCCAAGGTCGAAGTCCTCGTAGATGATTGGAAATATTTTCTTGCCGTCCGTGTTGGCTCCGTAGAGCTCCTTCTTGCAGAATTTGGAACTAATATACTTTTTTGTGATGATGGCGATTAGCGCACGGCAGTTTTGCAGTCCTACACCTATTTCTGCATGCCAGTCCGATCCCGAGGGAATGTCCGTGCTATCCAGCCATGTCGAAAGTCGACGCCCTTCCAGGTAAAGTTTCAATTTCGTCACAAAATCCTTCACTTCGTCCTCCCTGCCATAGCTAATAAAGATGTCTTTTCGTGACCGGTCTGATTTGGACATCTCATCCAATATTGCGTCCTTAATCAGAGTGTTAGTTATACCTTATATTTATATATGCATGTACATGTACGCCGTACCACGTCACGAGGTATGCATTTTGTATCATAATAAATATGATGTGGCATCCGTGCCAGAAATTACGCATGGTTTTGAATGGCCACAATGGTTTCTGTCAGGAAAACCATTGTGACAAAGTTTCAGAGTTATCGACAACGGATATTTAGAGCTAGTAGATATTTAAATCATACCGCAAAAAACTGATGGTCGGAGGAGAGTGTGGTACTCAGACTTTTTAGCAGTATCGTTCCTTTATGCCTGTGTTTGAATAAATCGGCGGTTAAATAACATTTATTTCTTCATCACGTCTCTTCACGAAGGGCCGGTGGTATATTTTGTAACTTTGCATGCAGGACAAGCCAAAATAACGCAGGGTTAACATACCATTCTAAAGCTTCATGCACGATGGAATGACATATTTTTGAAACATATATATGTATCAATGTATCATGGATATTGCTTGCAGTACGGTTTTAGAAAACTAGCAGATTTCTTTGTAGTGTGCAACAGTTATCTGAAATAGATTTGGGTGTATTTTTATTCACAAAACAGCACAGCATAAACGTAAGTGTGAAGGCCGCCTATTCTTTGGTGTGGCCGTAGTACGCCAATAGACACACCAAATCAGGTGTGACCTTCACACCGAATATATAAACGGGTGAAAACACCTCTAAAAATCGGTGATTTCACACTATCGCATGGAGCGGGTAATTTCATTCCGCGCGGCGTGATTTCATTCCTACGAGGAGCCGGCTACAATAATAGTTGTATTTTAAAAAGCGTGCAACAAGTACACACAAGCGTACAACAAGTGCACACAAGTACACACAATAGGTAGTGTTCCTTCATGGAGGCTGCACATCATCAACATCACGTATAGGATTGGCCAGTTGTGAGTTAGCAACTTATAACAATATATGAAGTTGATGCCTGTATAGATAGGGTAAAATTAAAATAAAAGGCACTGTCCAACAAGAAAGGGCAGCAAATACACACACACACACACACACACACACACACACACACACACACACACACACACACACACACCACACACACACACACACACACACACACACACACACACACACACACACACACACACACACACACACACACACACCATGTGCACACACACGCCACACATTTAAACACATACATGCACACATACCAGGAGTTTCTCTGAGGTCTGGGCAGTGGTGATGATCTCCAGCAGAGGCATCTTCTCCAAGGGAGAGAATTAGTGCATGCCTATCACCTGATCAGCGCAAGGGAGGAGGGCACCAATTAAAACACAATACAAAACTATCATCATATGGTATGCCAGCATCTCTTGCCGACTGAGGATTGGAAAGACAAAGGTGTTTGAAGCAAAGATGCAATGCTCAGGAATAACCTGGCGAAAGTAAACAAGGAAGGTGCAATAGGACCACCCATGTGCCATGGGAGTCCCCAGTCTCTACCCTCCACCTTTAGTAACCTCAGCTTCCTGATGAAGTGCACATCAGCCTAACCTCGCTATATCACAGCTTCAAATCCTCCTCCCACCTTACATACATGTCTTCACAGCCACAAATACCTGACAACCCTCCCATGACTCAACCTCCTCCCACCTTACACCCTTACCCCAATACCACAATCACCACATACACATACAGAATGCTACACAGGCACAAGAGGAAAGACACCCAAAGCGTCACAACAAGGCCACACTCTCTGCCCACCACAGCGACAACTCTGTCAGAAGGGCAACACTAGCTGACATACAGTTGGCTTGATATTCTAGTTTTCTGGGGTACCCCTTTTAGTTTTATGGGTTGTAGTACTGACTTGCTCTGTAATGAAGCACACTGGCACAGTACTGTCCAGAACCAATTAAGTTAAAAACCTTAATTATTCACGCGCATGGTATATCGTAGGCATACTTCAACACTGGTGTCCGTATTAGAGTACAATGCACTGCATTAAACAACTTGAAACTTAGGACCGGAGTGGTAATTGCATTTACATTTGGGTCTGAGTACGAGGCGAATCCACGGTTTTCATTTTGATACCCAAACAATTGTCAGCACTATCTAAAAGAGACGTGCAAAAGGGCAAGCAACTTACAATGAAACCTCTAGAATATTGGTGTTAGGCGCTTTAATCGGCGAAAAGGGACCTGACGCATGCTTTTTCAAGATTTCAATTAAAAAAACAAACATATATGTATCTACACATAGCTCCTTACACACTGAGAGTCTGAGTATCTGTCATGGAGTTGTAAGGCGCTGAATGCTTTATTAGCCATATCTTTCTATTACCCATTAATAAATTGTGTGAAATGGTCGGGAAACATTCGTTTCAATATCATATTGACAGTTCTATAGAACATGATATAGTAGAGGATTTACAGACCAGACTATACTATACATAAATACGATATAAGATAGTTCAGGATTCATTGTTTTCTTTTTTACATTTCCATAGTCATTATACCGTATCTCACTGCTATACGATAGTGTGTCTCACGTGATGTGGCATTACACATTATGCTAGCGCAAGAGTTCGGGGCTGTCGCCTGATATTTTTAGTGCAATGGATAACGCTACGTCTAACTGCTCCTTTGTTACAGTCAAGAGAGAAAAGACGGTTGTGATTATGTACGCTGTATTTGCAGCGATTGCATTTCTATTCCAGGCCACAACCATTATCATCATAGCCAAGACAAAGACATACAATCTCTTCCTTCATCGCCTCACTCTCTACCTGACTATCGGAGGCATGTTGCGCACAACGGCATACATACTTCAAGTGGTAGCGGTCAACATCGACTTGCCCGATTCGCACCCCGTAACCCTAAGAAAGGGGTGGGAGCGCGTCTGCGTGTTAGGTGCCTTCATGATTCACTACTCACCGTACCTCCAGACGTTTACCGTACTGTGGACATGTTATTTGATCCAGCAAGTTGTGCACATCAAGCGTTTTAAAAACATCAGCTTTAAAGGAGAGATCGTAGGAGTTACTGTTGTTGTTTTAGCGCCATTATTATTTAGTTGGGAGCCGTTTATCACCAACTCTTACGGATTATCGGGAACCCGATGCTGGATAGTTAATACCGATTGTAACAGTCGCTACGGTTTATCGTTCATTTATGAAATGACAATCAACGTAGTACCAAATCTACTGCTGACGCTGGTTGGGCTAGCACTTTTACTGGCAGCCATCATTGGTGTCGTCAAAATATTTATTGCAAGGGGCCTTGGACGCCATTTCGGCAAGGCACTGAGAGAAATTGTGCCCATGGGCATATACCCTACATTTACATGCTGATACTTCTTACTCGAATGATAGCTCTGTCGACTGGGAAGTACACAAGCGACGTCGGCTTTTCCTTCATGGCCTTGACCCAACTTTGTTCCATGACGCTTCCATTGTCTCTGCTGCTGCGACCAAATGTACGCCGAACACTGCTCTCAAAAAAAAAGATTGAAGGCACAAAAGCCTTGGTAACGTCTCCATCAAGCGACTATCTCTTGTACTGTCCTGAACAAACTAAATGAACCTATACAAAAGATGCCCTTTTTGCAGAATTAATGTAGTGCAAGGGGTGGAAGCTCAATTGACAAATATTTTTCTCTCTTTTAAAATTCCATTTTTCCACCCCTACATCCCTATTGTTTCTAGTTAAAAAACAAACAAAACAAAAAACAAAAAAACAAACTAACAAAAACAAAAAAAAAGAAATTGCGATGAATGAATCTGACTGCATGGGACTGTTGGTCACCGCATGTGGTGCATGGCATGCATGGCAAGTTTAGTCTCTGCATATCGAGGTAGGGTGAGAAGGTTACTTGCGCTTCAATCAGAAAACAAATTAAGAAGACGAAGTGAATATGCCAGAAGAGCGAGTTGTGGCACATGGCACAAAGACAACTCGAGGGAACACGTGTTTTGGTGTTCACCTTGCGCAGGGTTCGCACGTTCCATATGTTAACTCCTCTGCGTTTTACTCTAGACACTCTGTCGCAACATGCACATGCGATTTGATATGAATACGGCTATACTGATACATGCATGTACTTCATAATGGCTTAACTTGGCGCTATATGTGACATAACGTAGCTAAAAAGTATGCAGGTAGCATTGCTTAATATATTATATGCAGTAATGCAGGATTCAGTGCTTAAATTTCTCAGTGATGTTTAAAAGCCAGTCCAGTCCGTTTATTCTGCATGCATGAAAAAACATGCAGAAAAGTGTTGTACATATTTGTGGAACTTATAATAGAACCTACAAATATATATACTGTAGTGCTTACAATTACGCCATTGTTTAAAAAAGCAAATTTTTAGTTTAGATTATAATACGATTATGGATTTTTCATTAAACTAAACTCTCTCATTGTGTTCTTAATAGAGATAAACACTCACCTATTGAAGTCATGTTTTGAGCTTCACTGTAAGACAGTGCTGCGGTCTGTTTGGCAATGCGACTCTTCCTGCTGAGCACTGCTGATGGCTCAGCTCTGGCCAATGCTGACTACCTCCCTCTGTAAGGATTCGTGCAACCACCCCACATTTGATCCAGCGAGTATGAAAGATGCCATTCCAAACAACTTGGCATCCTGAAATCAGAACGTGAATTACAGCTGTAATACTCACAGCATATGTTATAAAAGTATTATTAACATGATGTTGTTTTATGCATTTATTCAAACTGTCATCATTGATGAAGTAATTAGGTGTTGATTGGAGAGGCTTGAGAAGGTTATGTAATGCATAACAACTGTGAGGTGCAGGGTAAACATATGCAGTAATGATGCCAAAGTGTTGCAAATTGCACGGCTGTTTCGGTCGTGACATTAATTAGATCGTATGATTGGAATTACGGTATTTCCAATTCATGGTGGACTCAAAGCTCATTAACAAACAACTAACGTCGGATTCACTACTTTTTGCCGGAATACAGGGTTTTATAGTTTAAATAGACACACTATGACGCATATACAACACAGACGATTCTAACTTCGAACCAGCGCTCGCGCATTTAATGGCAGTCTCATGGCGGGAAATTGTATCGTCTTTGCGTTCGTATTGTAGGAAAAGGCACTTATAAAAGTGGCTATTATTTGTTCCGGACTAACAAGCTAAGCCTGGGAAGCGATAATATGAATTGTACAATTTACTGCAGCCAAGTGAGGAAGCAAGAGATGCACTAGTCAGTAAGGTGGTGCACTGGATGCTTGATGCAACTGAAGAGAATATTCAAGGGACCTACACTGCGCCACAGCATTTAGTATGCAGAGTTGTGCAGAGTCTGCATACCAACCATATGCAGATGAGTATCATTGAAGTGTCCATATGCAAACGTCTGCATACGGACACTTCAATGATACTCATCTGCATATGGTTGGTATGCAGACTCTGCACAACTCTGCATGCTAAATGTTGTAGCGCAGTGCTACACTCTGAAATTGTATCTTACTCGTGACCTTGAGTTTCTTAGTAAGATGTATGGACTCTCTGATGCAAGTGGTATGTGAATACATAAGCCCACATGAGAATAGTACCCGCTTTGCACTTTTCAAATCGCCTCCAGCTTCCATGAAACTTCTGTGATCAAGTGCAATGGAATCCAAGGAATGGGGGACACAAGAACCCCTACTATCAATAACTGGCCCGGTCTTATCAGGCAAAACAGGCATGGTTGTTTCCCTAAAGGTTTTGGAATATGAGAAAGTATTGACTGTACTGAGTACAAATGTAGGATCAAAACCTTGTAGCAAAGATGAAAACCACATTGCAAGCTCACTATCTTAGCATATCACCTCGTATGAGACACCTGCATTGCCATCCCTAAGAAAAGAAATAATTTGTGACATTTGTCTACCAACTCAATCTCAATTTGCATGCATATTCAAAGCATTAAAAGAGTATCAGCGAACTCGTGTAGTAACGTAGAAACAAATTAAAAAGCAACATCGTAACCCTCCTCATCGTTTTGAGGCTATTTATCTCGAAAAATATAAGCGGGATTCGCGGAAAACTGAAACAGTTCAAACCGCATCCCAAGAGATACCACGCATTCTAGACCGTATAACACCAGTTCTCAGTGATGAAACCTGGAAAGCTTGGTACCTTTCTATGCAGCTACACCTTAAATTGCATGTAGTACCTTCATCTTGTGAGGAGTTATCGATGGCTTCGCGACAGAGCCCTTTTTCTAGAACGTACGCGCCAGGTGGAATTAATGAGCTCACGTTGCTAGGTACTTAAAATTACCACATTTGGTTGTGTAACAAGCAAAGATAATTCCAAACGTTGGGTACAAGTAGATCTTTTAGCTAAACAATCCATACTGATCGTTCAGTATTAGACCATGAACTCTGAGGAAATGAACATCTGATGCTGATACACAAGGTGGCCCACTATAATGGAAATTTGGTTACATTATTATGAAACGCCAAACTTTCCAATCGACATTAACTTTCGACATGACGATGTTGTGATTGCACCGATCATCCATCATTCGCAGCGATCGTTGGATGAACGCAGCGATGTTTGGATCAAGTCATTGATGCGATTGGACGTCGACTGACCTTCAATCGTATATCACCGATGACGAAGTTAAAATAACTGGGACTGCTATTACGCATTTAGCCTATAACTACTCTAGAAAATGTGGGGCTCTCATGCAGTATTACAAATCTTGTCACCTTTAACTCCTATCTCAACCTCCTTCAGTAAAGTTAGAAGTTTGGAGTATCTTATATTATTTATTTATTTATTTTTATTTACCAGGCCAACGATGAAAAGTGTTCAGCTCTAGGGTGGGTCTCAACCCCTCTAGCAGTTGATTCCTATGGGGCTTGGGGTAAAGAGGCTTCATTGTTTTTAGCATAAGTTGCTGCTCGGCTTGCAATCCACAAGTCCCTTCCAAAGTCACAGGCTTCTTTCGACCTGTTCTCCAACTTAAGCATTTGCTTAATTAGAGCAAATGCCAGAGCCATTCTCCGAAGAGTGTAGAACCGTACCTGTCTACTTTGAGTATGAATAATGATATAGTTCTGTATGTGCATACCTATAATTATTAATGACAAGGTACATATATTAACACACAAGAAACAAACGAAAGAAATAAAATGCTGTCAACCAGAGATGACCAATGAAGGTCCAGCTCTTGACAGCAGAGCTCTTGCACAGGACCTCACCAAAGTGAGGCTGAGTCTGCCATAAATGGAAGCAGTGGCCTTGGACTTGGTGCACCTCATGGGTATGGCCAGATGAATAGCAAGACGCAATCGTGTTTCCATAGCCTCAGCACCCCAGCAGCCATAAGTCTCCACTGCTGTGGTGTGCATTTCCAGCTCGACTTGGAGCACTTTGGGTCATTCAAATCATGCTTGCGACACTCCGCCACTAAAGCTGCAGACCCTGCTGTCACTCCTGCTTCAGACAAAATAGAAGGGTTCAGTGGTGAGGTAACGGTGAGATCAAATGCAGCTGGCTTCCCAAGAAACCAGTTGGGAACCAGAACTCTGCTGGTCTGGTGTTGCATTTGTCATGAGCACATCTGCAGGTCTGGTGTGGCTGTGATCTCTTGTAAGACCATGACCTTTCTCCACACTCACACTCAGATGAGCTCGCCGACAGAAGTCCACAAAGACATCACGCAAGCGATTGTGCCTTATCACCACATCTCCCCCATGCCGCTGGTTACAGCATGGTGACCCAGGGGATCAAGAGCCACATCCTGGCAAAAGGGGCACACAGTCCTACCAACACCTCCACCTAGCCACCACCTCACTGCAGTCTGGAACTCAGTGGACTCCATATGTAGACCAAAGCCCGACCACTGACACCCATGAAGATGAATGAGGGGCTGAAACTGACAGGAGTCTGGCTTTGTCGGCTGGGCAGGATGCTCCCAACAAAGATTTGAATTGATCCTCATCAATCTTGCTGGACAGCTCTCGCTGAGTGGTGGGAGAAAACAAGGGCAGACTCAGCCGTGATTGCATGTTGTGAGGAGACCTTGGAGTTATAGGCTATGACTGCCTGCTGTAGATGGTGATTGTTGGATTGGCCCAGTCCTGATAAGGAAAGCAAGGCAATATAGGCAGCGGCGGCATGGCAAGAGAGGGAACAAAGGCCTAAGCCCCCGAATCTCAAACTAAGCTGAGCCTGTTTCCAGGCAGTATCTGAGACTTCAAAACACTGCCTCACATCTTCATCAAAGGACAATAGGGCATCTGAAGCCAAACTAGGAGGAATGACCTGGGTTAGGTGGACCATGTAGGCTACTGCTTATTATTACTATTTATTAACATTATGCTGTGTGTTGAACACATATAAATGGACAGTAACAACACTGATAAAATACAAAATTCAGCTCTATGGTAGAGAAGCTATCCTAGTGAGGATAGCTGTAGCATTAGCCCTGACTAGGTGGAGATTCAATCGGCCATAGATCTCATTGAGTAGGATGAATTTTGGCTGGTCCGTAGGGCATATCCACAGTACAATCATCACACATTATGGTTACACTACAGTATTACTGATTGTGCACAAACACACGGGATTGCTTAGAATCTGGTCCCCAAAACAATATTCCCTGCATTGAGCATTGAGCACAGTGTAGGGCTTGCATTGAGAGTCTCTTAACTTACTGCAAAGAGAACAATTACAAATGTCAGAGAGCCAGTTTTTATTCTTCTGTACCTGGTAAGGATATGTATGTCCATGAGTAATGTGTGTACAGTGTGTGTGTGTGTGTGTGTGTGTGTGTGTTTGTATGTTGTAAATAAGTGTATTTTTGTAGGCATATTTATGTGTGTGTATGTGTGTTCATGCATGAATCAGTGTGTGAGCATGTGTGTGCATGCGTGTGAGTGAGCAGATGTGCAAGATACCCAAAACACGACACTCAAACCAATTCAGCATCCCACTCATTATGCAGTGCATCACGGATACTATATAGCCAAAGATGCAATGAATTTTCATATATCCTAATCACGGCCTAAAAACCAGGACGAAAAGCGAACAAATCGTGAATGAGGGAAGGGTGCAAAACGAAACAAACAAACAAACAAAAAAAGCATCGTGCATATCGCATTCTCGTTATTGCTGGCAGGTTAAATATGTCAGGGCCGGCTCACCATGGTGAGCCGGCCCTGACATATTTAACCTGCCAGCAACTACATGTTCTTGGTCTGTCATGCAGATGTTGAAAGCCTAGAAGGGGACTGTGAAGGGGACAATGGTGTGGGCTATGCTGTAGACAGTGATGTGGGCAATGCTGTGGATAGTGATGTGGGCAATGCTGTGGGCAATGCTGTGGATAGCAATGCTGTGGATAGTGATGTGGGCAATGATGTGGGAAATGATGTGGACAATGTTGTGGACAATGTTGTGGACAGTGATGTTGACAGTGATGTTGACAATGTTGTGGACAGTGATGTTGACAATGTTGTGGACAGTGATGTTGACAATGTTGTGGACTGATGTGGACAGTGATGTTGACAGTGATGTTGACAGTGATGTGGATAGTGATGTTGACAGTGATGTGGATAGTGATGTGGACAGTGATGAGGGCAATAATGGAGGAACTGGGTGTGCTGCTAGTTCAGAATGTGAAAGTCCTTGTATTGTGAACAGCACAAAAGAATATTTGGATATGAGAATTGCAGGTAAGAGCAATTGAAGTATGCACAATATTAGGCTGCATGTGATCATGTTTTTAACATTTGGCTGAGCTTTAGGCTTTATTGCTGCTGTGTTCTTTGCATGCAGATATACCTTCTCAACCTTTATATTCTGGAGCTCCAATAACTGCTCAGGCAAGCTGGTTATCAATATACAGGTTCAGTTTAGCTAACAAGTTAACTGATGCTGCAACGAAGCAATTAATAGATTTGGTGGCGATTCACTGCCCAAAACCCAATGTGTGTCCTAAGTCACTTTACATTCTGAGAAGTCGGATGGGGTGCATGGAAACATGTAACTCTTCCTATTGTGCTACTTGTCATAGTGAGGTTGAAGATGTCAACGTAGGATGCGTCAAAAGTGTTTGCAAATCTACATCCACTCAAATCTGCTACTTCACATTGCTCAGTTTTGAGTCACGCCTTAAAGGCATTTTAGAAGGTAAACTGGTGTAAAAACCTATATCAGTTTAATGTTCCATGTTCCATGCCTCTAATTACATGTATTACAGAAAACTGGGATAAACTCTTGCATAGTGATCAAACAACTTCAGTCCCAGGTGTCATAAAAGATATCCATGATGGAGCAAGATATAAAGATTTGAAAAAAGAAGTGGAGATTGATGATGCTGTAAAGCACATTGAGCTTATACTGAGTACAGATGACGTACCACTGTTCAAGTCAAGTGGTAAGTGTAAGCATATATTTCACATTAGCAGTGCATGTATACGTGCTGTATCATTTTAGTTGTAAAACTATTATAAAACCTGTCATTTCTGTATCTCCTATGTATAGGACAAAGCATTTGGCCAGTAGTATTGTCTATAACAAACCTGCCACCAGCATCACGGATGAATGTTTCAAATCTAATACTGGCAGGAATATGGCTTGGACCTGTAAAACCAACAATGGACATAATTCTTAAACCTATTCTAGAAAAGCTGGAATTATATAACAAAAAGGGCATTCTTATCACTGGAAGTGGCTGGGAGAAAGTTATAAAGCCTAAGCTACTTATGTGCGTCTTTGATTTAGTGGCACGACCTATTGCAGTGAGCACTGTACAATTTAATGGGTACTTTGGCTGCCTGTACTGCCTTCATAAAGGAGTGTATAAATACAGAAGATTGTTGTACCCCCCCTGAAACATTACATCAAGAGATGTAAAAAAGACATGGATTTGTGGGCTTCTCAGGCAGAGAAATCTGGTAAACCTGTGTTTGGAGTCAAAGGTATCTCAATTTTATCGAAGTACATCGACATAGTAAAGGATGTTCCGATAGATTACATGCACATGATACTAGAAGGGATAAGTAAAATGCTGTTAAGTTACTGGTTTTGATGCAAGTTATAGAGATCATCGTTTTATCTGGGTAAAGTTATAGATGAATTAGATAAAAAGATGTTTAGAATAAAGCCACCAAATAGTTTTAGGCGTTCCCCAAGATCTTTGCATACTTGTCATAGTTATTGGAAAGCTTCTGAGCATCGTGCTTGGCTTTTGTACTATGCCATACCTGTACCTATTGATGTACTGCCACCAGACTATATCCATCATCTTTCTTTACTAATTGCAAGTATACATATTCTGTTGGGGACAAGCATCACTGCTGAAGACTTAAACATGTGTCAAGAAATGTTGATTTCTTTTCATGAACTTATACCGCAATTGTATCCTGAAACATTGTTAACTGCAAACTTTCATATGTTGGTTCACTTAAGTGATTGTGTAAAGGATTGGGGTCCTCTGTGGGGTTATTCTACTTTTGGATTTGAAAATTTAAATGGATATTTACGTCAATATGCTCATGGAACGGGGAATATTTTGCCACAACTTGTCGAGTGTTTTATGATGCATCAAGCTTCTAATAGTGCGACAACACCTAAGGAGAACAATGATGAGACCATCTCATTTATCAAGCATTTGAATAGAACACACAATCCAGAGGTAATGAAAAAATGCAAGCAAGTTCTACTACCGAAAGATGAAATGGATGCTCTATTCAGTAGCAGAATACTATCTCCTGGCTGTGATATGCACATTAACACAGTGCCATCTTTTAAGTTCAACAATGTAGAAATTAAGCCTAGAGCAATGCTGTTCAATAGGAAGCGGGACAGTTCTGTGTTTAGAATTAAATGGAATGACACTATGTTGTTTATATCAGTTAGAAGGTTGTGCCTTATCAATGGAAGCATCACAGGTATAGGCAATGTTTTTCAATGCATGCAACATAATGTATTTGATGCCATTGGTAAACCTTCAGTTAAAAATCAAACATTAGAAAACAGATCAAGCTTAATAAATAGATACATTTACAAGGTACGAAAACTATCATTGTCAAATGCTGTAGTAGCCTTCCCAGTTACTTCTATCCTTCAACAATGTGTACACGTACCTGTGAAGCACTCTGAAACTGATTTTATTATATTGCAGCCCAATCCTTTTGAACATCATTAATGTGTATTCGTCATTTTCATGTACTGTAAATTGTGCAACTCTCTTTATGAAGCATTTTGTATCTTGTGTATCATGTGTATGTATGTATTACTGTATTACACTGCATGGATGCCATCTAATACTGATTCCAATATGAACTATTCAGTAATTAATCTGCATGCATAACCTACAAATTAATGTTAATCAAAACCTGCACGACTGGTCTGCTGATGAATTATTTGTTATTATCAATTGAAAAGTATTATTGTTCCAAAATCGGTAAGGAGCTCAGTGGAAGCAAGAACCGTTATGGGGCTATAGGAGCATGATCAGAGATGTTACCTCTGGCATGATCGCGTGGCCAAGATGTAGGGGGCTAGAAGGCAAGATCATGGCCAAGATGTAGGGGGATATGAGGCAAGATCAGGGCCAAGATCTAGGAGGATATGAGGCAGGATCATGGCCAAGATCTACGGGGATATGAGGCAAGATCATGGCCAAGATCTAGGAGGATATGAGGCA
The DNA here is from genome assembly GCA_013339895.1 of Ephydatia muelleri. NCBI lineage: Eukaryota > Metazoa > Porifera > Demospongiae > Spongillida > Spongillidae > Ephydatia > Ephydatia muelleri. The sequence goes on from JABACO010000022.1 coordinate 3,802,057, forward strand.
AGATAAAGGCCAAGATCTAGGGGGATATGAGGCAAGATGATGACCAAGATCTAGGGGACAGATCGTGGCCAAGATCATACGCATAAGAAGGCAAGATCGTTCTAATATTCTTGCATGGAATCTTGAACAAGATTCATACAAGAATCTTAACCTTGGTCTTGGGTAAGATCAATTGTCTATTTTGATTTTGTTAAGAATGTGTTGTATTTTGTTGTATATTGACACAAAGGCTCAAATCGCTATAGCTGTGGGGTTTCTTTTGACCAATAACGTGAAGAAGTTTATGAGCAAGATCTTAGCCATCCTGGCTAAGAATCTTGATTCTTGGCCAGGATCCACTTTATCTTGGTCACGATTGCCAAGATCATGGCCAAGATCCATAAGATTTTTTTGCTGGGCAGAGCACGGCTAGAGCCTTTCTGCTTTCTTTGACCGTCACTGAGCGCTTAGTCCGCGGAGAAAACGGATTTTCCTCGTCTTCATCTTCGTTTTCGTTGTCCTCTTGATCTTGCTGGTCTTCGCTCTGTGTGCCTGAATTTCTCCGGCCGTATGGAAACCATAGCAACGCCGCCATCTTCCATCACGTTCTCCGCCACTCCATAGCCGTGAACGGGCTTGGTTTGGAGTTAGCGGAGTCTGGCGCTTCTCCATATCCGCGCCTTCTGAGTATGTTGCCCATTATGCTTCGTTAGGACCCCCGCCTACTAGAGCACATGATATTGGTCATCAACAGAGATAATCTCGTACCCGAGTCATAAGAGACTACCCTCGACAATTGGCCCCAACCGAACCTGAATCAGTCGCGTAATCAATTACCACATATGCAACTGCTGCAAGTGTTATATGGCGGCCAATGCCTACCTGAGTTATAGTGATCGACGACCAGGACGACTGCAAACGCCTCTAATTCTCCAACAGAAAGAAGAGAAAAATATCAGCGATTTATTACCGATTTCATTTGTAAACGGCGTGCATGCTGTGTGGTCTGCGGTAAGCCCAAACTGCAATGCCAATAAAACGGTTTTATGCAGAACTGAACTTGCGTTGACCCCACAGCGACACGGACACATAATGGGATATTTGAAGCAGTGCTGTCCTTCAAGCAAGTAGTGGCATCTAGATTTGGCCATATACGATTGGTTGAAGCGCAGTTAGTGCAGGATATGAACATGTAAGTGCAACGAGAAATGTTATGAATTCACATTGATGAGGTCTGATCACAAAATTGATAGGAAACACATGTTTGAAAAGGCATGCCTGGCTGAAATTTCAAGTGTTGCCCAGCCCAAAGACTATGCAGTTGTGCAGATACTGAAGATGGAAGTGTTGAAGAATACTGTCATGTTAACCTTACTGTCCCTTTTCTGGACCATCTTTTAACACATTTCAGATGCAGGCCTTGTTAATGGTGTTACCTCTCTATCAGTGTTCCATCAAGGAAAAAATTGACATGTTTGCAAGTACACAGCAGCGCCGAATGAAGCTTGCACTCATCTTGGATGATGCAATAGAAACCTAATTATTATAAGAACAATTTCGATCGATGTACTGTATCTTATCATGTGTCCATTAGAACCTTGCCTTTAAAAATGCTTTGGCATAATATTTCATCACTTGTCCTGCTATAGATTTTATACCAAAACATCAAAATTGCAAAGGCTTCAGAAGTAGTGCTACCAATGCTCCCCTAGCTGCCCCCCACACCATCACTTAGGGGCATCAGGGAATGCTGCCAAAGGGAGTCACTGTTGTTTTTCCCCAGGAGCATCAAATCTTTTGGCACACTACTTAACATGTGCATTTTGCTATGTTTGTTCTACGAATACTAACACCCTCTGTTTAGAGTGTCACTACAATGTATGGTTTAGCATATACATGTAGCTGATAACCTTCTGAATTGAATTTACATAAGGATCCATTACTATGAGTTTAAGATACTGTCATAATATTCCATTAAAACAAAGTAGCTGAGCAAAAGTAGAACTCTTAGCAGTAGCACTAACCACTATGTCATGTGGACAAGTGGACACAGAATGGATGAGGGTGCATGATTACAGCATTCGTATGATGACTGCTTTCATTTAATTATTCCTCTTTATCCTTTTTTTTTTTTTCAGATGTAGGCAGCCTAAATCTATTGTCAACCATTAATGATCTTGGTAGCATAGATCCCCAAGTTGCACTTGTCCTGCTGCGTCTTTGTTCCAGCTTCTGCAAACTTGCCCACATTGCCAGGGCAACGCCTCCACACCTCATTTTGGCTCTAGGGAGAAGTTTGATGCAGATGGTCGCTGTTCTTTTGCTGATTGTACTGGTGTTGATGTCCCTGACTTAGCTTGGAGGCAGGCCCAGTTTAATTTAAGAAGAGGGAGATTTGGTCTGCGCTCACTGGCTCTTCATTCATCAGCCACCTATATTGCATTATTGTGTGGTTCTGATGATGTGATATCGACACCACATTTGGAAAATGCCAATGCTCATTACAACAACTGTGTTCTGCTTTCAGATTCCCTGTCAATTAGCAGCTTGGACGGTCATACTCCCGCACAAAAGAAACTATCTGATGCAATAAAAGAGATGCAGTTCAACTCTCTAGTTCTCTTGCTGATAAGGCCAGACTGCTGTCTGTATTATCACCCAATGCATCAGTGTGGATTTCAGTTGTCCCTTCCCTCAGCTTGGGACTGCACCTTGACCCGAATGAATTTCAAACAGCAGTGAAATGGTGGTTGGGTGTCAATCCCTCATTGAATTTGGATGGAAATCAAATGGTTTGTCCTCTATGCCCCAACTGTGCACTTGACCCTCTGGGTTACCACTGTGTCACTTGCAAGAGAGGAGGTCAACCAAACACAACACTCTTCGTAATGTGGTTTACAGCGCATACCATAATCAAATATTATATTTTAACAAGTGGAATGTGTTAACTTGATATTTCAGTGCATTATGCAACAATAACACAGCAAATATAAATTTAATAGTATGGATTTAAAACCCAACTTAATTGCACCTGCAGTAGTCTGACATCACGTGCATTCACTGTAGTCTGGAGCATTCCACTTTGCACCAGCATGTGCAATGAGAAGGTAGATCATGGCAGTGAATACAGTAGTGATCATCATTGGAAAACCAATCCTGTGTAATGGTGTATTAATTATGTACAGATATTTAAAAACCTAAAAACGTACTTCATGAAGTACTTGAAAGATATCTTGTATCCATTTTGTTCAGCAATACCAGCACAAACCACATTTGCTGAGGCGCCAATAAGAGTCGCATTTCCTGTAGGCCAAGCACGCGTTGTGAAGGAAAATAATGCTGCTTGTTATGAGTGCTACATCCCATACGTGCAACAGCAAATGCCCACATGGGCATGCAGAACTATTGCACTGGAAAAGATTGGGTACAAAATTCTTATTTTAACAGTACAGTGTAATTATAATGTGTATTTGCATGTTAAAACCATTCCCATGCTAGCTAATGTAGCATTCTATTTATCATAATGCAAGCACTCAATGTATTTAGGAGGGGCGCCTTCAGAGGATTAAATTATTTTCCTTGCCAATCCTATGATCACTAAACTTTGCTGCAAATTTGAAATCAAATCTTTACTGTGGTTTGAATTGAGTCAAATATGATGTGAAAAACATAGTGAATATAAATGAGGTGGAATAAATATACATTGGTATTAACAAAAACATCCTTTTGAATTGGTTGGTATTGTTGGGTAATTTTATAGGATTTATTAAAATTTAATTTCTGTCCATGTAAGTAGAAGTCTCAACCATGATTACAATAAATAGTCTTCAGAGTCATTTTCATGATGATTAGTAGTGAGTATTCTGCAGGTTCTTAAAGTTAATGTTTTAGAACTTCAGAGTTCAGAGCATATCCCTTTGAAAACACACAATGACTTGTAATCAATGAATTAGTCATTTATTGAAAGTGTTGCACATTATTTTTAATACTGTACCTCCAAGGCATCCTCCAAAAGCCAGGGCCCATACCAGAGGTCTCAGAGACAAGCAAACCTCTGGGGACTCAGCTAATTCAACTATCACAGGAATCTTTTGTGAGGAGAAAATATCACGCGTAGGCCTTCTAACCCTGAACTCACCAAAGTTGTGACAAATGGAATGTTATCAATGAATGCAGAAACAAATGCAGAGCCCCACACAATGACCACAAGAGCTACCAGCATTTGATAGTCTTTTGGCACCAGCTTGGAGGTAAAATTAGCCAAAAAAAATGAAATGCAGGATTATTAAAACATGCATGTCAAATAGCTTGAGATGAGATTAATAAATGACGCAAACCTTTATGACATCTACCATTTTCATCCCAATGAAACTGATTAAGCCCATTTGATTCAGTCCCTGAGGTATAAGAAAAACAATAATAAATCAGGTTTCTAAACTATCTTTTAAACTAACAGACGCAAATCCTTCTACACAATTAATGCGAAATAAGTATCCTTAATAGAATGAGTCTAAATAACAATGAAGACACAGTAACGATAAATGAGAACAAATTAACACTTGATACCCTTCCTGAATATAGGCAAGGCAAATGTGATATTTATGACATGATAGAAGTGCGAAGGTCTGACACCTAAACTGGTTCCACTTAGGTTTGAAATTGTGTGGTCAACTAGGAATGTCCCATCATTGCACAGAAGCTTTCATACCAAGTAAGCCAATTTCTGGTGGAGTTGACTCACCTCCATGAGTACAAAGAGTGCTGTAAAGAAGAGAAGAGTGGACCATTCAATCTTGTGCATCACTTCCTCCAGGTCCTTGATGCCTGATAGAATCATCATCACTACAGATCCAAATAAGGCGATCCATCCTGAAATGAACACGTGACAGTCACATAAGCATTGGACGTTTCGGGATAAAAAACAAGTCATGTTACCTAGGCCAAGCTCATGATTTGGAATAACATTGGACAAGAAAAACAGAATGACCACAGAAATGAGTACAGCAATTGACTTGACAAGCAGAATCATGTCAGTGATGCGATGACTTTCTTCCAGTTCAGACAGCTTCTTCTGCCATGACTCTGCTTTCAACATTGAGCTTTGTTTAAATAGAAGGTACAATAAAATGATATTGAATCTGAAATTAATACATTCACATCGAATATACTAGTATAAAGAGTTTCTGTCAGTAAAGAAAATGGGCTTATTGACTTTTGCTATTACAGGATGAGCAATTGTCTAAATCCATCACATTTGTGAAATGTACATTCTTTTTTCTATCCCAAGTGTGCTATACCTGCATTGAGATGTCTATGGAGTGCGGCTCTGCAGTATGGACCTGTGTGCTTACCTCCTACACTCCTCTTGATGGAGTAACATAGTAACTGCCATGGCTTTTGCATTCAGCGCTTCCTGGACTGCTCTCTCCTCAGGAGATGCTGCTGAGAGCTGCTTGGCTGTCCTTTCCCAAATAGTAATTTCTCTTTTCAATTCTGTAGTGAAGCAATTTGATTATGTAATTTGTGCACAATAGGCATTCATGCAGTTAAATGTGTAATAAAGATCTCGCTTTCTTTCCTATTCAACAGCAGAGAAGCAATAACTGTTTTGAACATTGTACCTGTGCTTGACAGCAATAGCAGATTTTTCAGAGGTTGGACAATTCATATGGATATTTGTCATCATTAAATTCTATCATACCCTACAAAGAGGGCATCATTGTTCAATGTCTTTTGCATTCCGCTTCAAGCTGAGATGCCTAAATACAAGCCATTTTAATAATGAACAATACAAGCAATTAGGCAAAAGTATGAATAAAACTGCTTTGGAATTCTCCAAGTGTGGTTAATGTCAAATGTCTTGGGCGTCATCCAAGGGTACATTAGTACATCTAGATGTACAGAACATTTGGAATCATCTCACTTTGTAACTGTGCACCAGAAATGAAATCCAACAGCACATACACATTTGTTATGCATTTTTAGCTCTGGGCAGAAATAGGTAAGGTCTAGTTCAGTCTTAAAATTTCTAACCAAGTTTAGGTCCTCTGAGACATACCAGGTACAAGCTAGATGCGACTGGGGGAGCTTCACTTTGGCAAACTGGTTAGAAGTTTGCAGAAGAAACTAGACCTTACCTATTTCAGGCCAGAGCTAGAAATGCATGACACTAAAATGAGAGTGAAAAAAACTCCCTAGTTAGAAGTTTGTAGAAGAAACTAGACCTTACCTATTTCAGGCCAGAGCTAGAAATGCATGACAAGCATACATGGGCTGTTGGATTTCAGTTCTGGAGCACAGTAACAAAATGGCATTAATCTGAATTTCCATACAACTGGGTGTGCAAACGTATGTTGGAATGATGCTCACTATCTTATCTGCTTTGTTTTACTATTTGGCAAGTTGCATTCCATAAAAACATTGTAATAAATGTTAGGATAAGATTATAAAAGAGCAATGCTTACATAATCCATCAGAATAATTTGCTTACCAGCAATATGTGGAAGATCCTTATTCTTAAGTACAACATATTGGAAGCAGTGTGTGTACATTACACTAAAATGAGAGTGAAAAAAATTCCCACAATGAACGTATAGCTGAAAACTCACCTTAAGGTGACAAAAGCAGTGACGAGGATAATATTGTTCCTAGTAACAGGTGCAAAGTAATCTCAGAGAAAGTGATGCCCTATTTAGAGGTTTAATAAAAGAGCATGGAGTCATACAAATCCGGGCACCAAACATTTCTTCCCCAGCCATGCAATGCACAGTATTAGCTGCATCTACAGCAAATAGTGCAGTCAGTTTGGTCAAGGGAAGTTCTTACTCAGCAGTAAATTATTTAGTGGAAAACATAAACTAGCAACAGATACCATTCCATTTATACAATATGGGACAGTTTCCGTGAAAATTGCCCCACGGTTAAAATGTTATAAAAATGCATCGCGTTTGAATCGCTATAACTTCCCAACGGATAACGCTATCGACTTCCTATTTTCAACACTTCATACTACACCATTTCAATATGAAGGGTTGAAAATAGGAAGTCGATAGCGTTATCCGTTGGGAAGTTATAGTGATTCAAACGCGATGCATTTTTATAACATTTTAACCGTGGGGCAATTTTCGCAGAAACTGTCCCATATACTCTTCTCTCTGTGTAGGAAGGTCTATAAAACACCTGTGTCAGTAAGCTGGGTGGTAATGCTGTATGTTAACAAGTAGCACAAATGTGCAATATAAGTAACCTCCAACCACACATACGAGTCACAAGGGCATGCCACACGTGTATGAAAGGATGATAAGTAATCATCATTGCACTCACAGCTTCAATTATACTCCTGTGGGCAACAATGATCACATTGGGAGGATCACCGATAGCTGTAGAGTTGAACATAGCATGAAACGTAAAAGAAATGTCATTTACCACAGATGGCAGAGAGGTATTAACAGTGGCTGTTTTTACCCATCCTATTAACAGTATTGTTGCATGGGTAATTCATGTGGTCTACTGTACATTCTCCACCAGCCATTGGCTCTTTATTTATAGTTCAAATGACATTTACTTGTGGCTTGTCTGAATATAATGGAATAGTAATAACAAACACAACCAATTCAGTGCCACTGTCAAGTAGATCTAAAGCTACAATATATCCCTTGTGTTATCTTCAATCATATAGGCTTATAAGGCCATTGCATGCTCACCACATGCATGGATGGAATAGTACCTGTTGCTGCCCCACCAATATTGGAAAAAATCACTTCAGCCACTAGCACAGGCCTCGGGTCCAGATTAAGGACTTCTGATAGCCTTAACGTACAAAATGAGGAAGCACACTTATATGTTTGGTTACAGATGCTCTCATATAACTCTAGGATCACAAGACTAAATCAAGTACTCGTGCTGACCTTATTGACACAGGAACTATGAGAAGGATGGTCGTTACGGTGTCCTGTAGTGGGCACACATCATTATTTGCAATGCCAGATTGTTCTCAACAGCTCACACCATGTCACAGATGCAATTCCATACCCAAAAGCCCAACTCTCATGTATATCCTTTAACCAAACACACATACTACGTAAAGCTTATCAGTGTCTTAATTCTTAATGCACACATATCCAGCTGTGCTTACCAGAAAGGCTGACAAAAATGCTGAAAAGCTACAGAGGAGTAAAAGGAGAGGCCATGCCCTTCCTCTGGCTGCTTTGTAGGCCTGGAGGTGAGAGGAAAGGCATAGGCTGGCAGCTTTATTAGAGTGGCAAACTAGATGTGGCTAAGATGGAAGTGAAAGTGGTTTATTCAATGTTTACTGATAGTTTGCTTCATATCTTCTTTAACACCGGATCCGTGAGAACAGGACATTTTTTTTGTCGAACCCTCCATTCAGAAAATTAGTCGGAAAAATGTTTCTCGCTACAAGAGTGGCATTTTTGGATAGCCCAACCATCGCTGAAATTGTTTATGTCATTTTTAATCTTGTAGCAAGATTGATGCTAGATCTGTATGCATTGTAAGAGACACGATTCGCAATTTCTCGGTCATCGCGGGGACGTAAGTACACTTTTTCTCAAGCCCTATTCAACAAGTTTTATTGTGCTTTCATGCTTAGTTTGTTTACCAATTGATAGAGATCATAGCGAATAACGTTTCGTTAATCCGCTTAGGTTTTGTACAAAACATTAAGCCAACTTGCCTTGGTAAGTCCCCAGACCCATGGAAAGTGACGTATTTCGTTATTTAGTCATTAGTGGACGAGTCGAGTGTAAAATGTTGCCATCATGTGCTGAGAAGCACAAGAAACCAGTGTGCACTAAGTGTGATGGAGGAACGCGTTGCACTAAGTGTTGTCTATGCAAACCCCACCAACGTCCAGGTCGTCCAAGGAAGGATAGATCGTTACCAGATACACCCATACAAGCTAGTGAGGCGCATCACAGAGTACATGAAAACTTTATAACATTGATACGTTTTGTGCAGGATTAACATCAGAAAAGCCGTTGACAAGAAAGAGAGAGAGAGAGGAGAGAGAGAGAGAGAGAGAGAGAGAGAGAGAGAGAGAGAGAGAGAGAGGAGAGAGAGAGAGAGAGAGAGAGAGAGAGAGGAGAGAGAGAGAGAGAGAGAGAGAGAGAGAGAGAGAGGAGAGAGAGAAAAGGGAGAGTAAGAGAAACGATAATCGACAAATGCGTGGCTTATATGTCACTAATATTAGCGTGAAGCTTTAATAGGACCTCCGCCCGTATACACGTAATTACTTATTTCCATCGTGCCCAGACCTATATGATAGACATTTGGCTTTGAACTCTGTCTTTCAGAGAGCTGAAAGACTGCAGTGCCAAAATTAGTAGAATTCAATTTTTGTGTGTAGAAATGAGAATATACGAATGAGAAAAACGTTACTGTAAAAAAGTGTACTTTTTTCGGTGAGGTTGTAAGTTACGAACTTTGAACAAACACAGGATAGGCTAGGAAGTAGGTACGAAGGTGGGAAAAGCATAAATATTCATGTGGAGAGTTGTATTATTATAGTTCATAGCGTTTACGACAATTGGACCGCTTCCGACTAATTTTCAAAAACGTGCGTTCGACAAAATTAGCTCAAAAAATGTCCTGTTCTCACGGATCCGGTGTTAAACAAGTGGCCCCCAAATAAAAAGCATTCCACCCTCCCATGCATTAAGTATGTGAATACTTCAAAGGCAGTGCATGAGCGTTCTTATTGAATGACATCAAAGCTTTTAGCAGTGAATGGTATCAATGCTGGAATTCTTGCAAAATGGTGTCTCCTTGTCCACAATGCCTATTCACAAAGCTCTAATTAGAATAACATACCTTCACAGCAGTATAATCAAAGAAGCCTGTCTTTGAAAAAATACCCACCAGGATCATCTGAAAAGCAAGGCTGCATAGAAACAAACTGATACAGTTTTCTCACATACCATTCCCAGGAGCAAGCTGACAGTCTCCAAGTCAATCCAACTCACAACAGTCTCCAGAGATGGCCTCTTTGAAAAAAAAAAGAAATGATGTTAAAAATAGCATGCGTGGTGCAAAATGGGTAAATCTACACATCAGAACCTGTGTGACTGTACTCAGAGAGTTTACCTCTGCATTAATGCGTACGAGCAGTTTATATGATTACACATTACAATGGCTTTCAAATTTGCATTGAACCTTATTCAAGAGAGAGAGAACAGCTAAAACACAGCTGCTTCCAATCATTGCTGCCAATGTTCGGTCAATAACCTAGGGGAAGTTCAGCTTTTAGCAGGAATGAAGTGTAGCAATGATACACAATGTTTAATGTGCACACGGCCATTTTTCAGCATACTTCAAACCCAATTAGGAGATAGACAAATGTTAGAATGACTGCAGCCACTGCAGCCTGTCCAACTTCGCTGAGTAGTTCTCCCTGTGTGGATACCTGGAACCCCAGCCTCTTGTCACTGAGAGAAGTAAAATTCACACAGAAAGGACCAGCACTGGAAAAGAAAGTAAAACTGTGATCTGGGGGCTTTAATTAGCATGTACATGTATCCAGATCGCTGATAGTGGTATGGTATGCAGGATAGTTGAACACACTTCTTGTTCATTTCAAGGGTTCTTGTGACCGTTGTGTAGTCAATGTTCTCAATGATTTGTATAGATCTGCAGTTGCTTTCCTTCTGGTGAAGGATGGGAGAAGAAGATTAGCAATTATTACACACAAGGAGTCTGTTTTTCCCTCCCTCTCCCTCCCCACTGCCTTTGCCACCAACGGAAAGAGTGATCAAGTGTTTAGCCAGCATGCATTCTAAAGAACGTTGATGAACAAAAGCAAGTACCGTGTATCTATATTTTAAATAAACAAATAAAAGCATTATGTTTGTCAAGTCACAAGTTTAACAGATTATACGTGGAAGATGCAAATTTGCGTCCGCAGCCTGGCTGTATAGCATGTACTCATTGCCAGTAGTTATTGCTTATAGACGGCCGTAAATGAGTGATTAGGGTATAATAATATATTACTACCTTTGTGTAAGGGAGGAACACAGAGTATGATAAGATCTTCAAACCTAACGCATATAAAAGCGTAAACACTGCACACTCAGCGCACATATATGCATGGCTATCAACACATCACTAAGTACACTCAGCTTACACTAAGGTGTGTTAAGACTGGCTACACTTGAAATATTTAAATGGCTGCCATAGGAAGCATTTATTCTGCCTCTGCCACGCACATTACCACTCGATTCATAATGATCAATACATTTTTGATTAATAACAGTTTTTTAAATGTATGATTATATAATGCCGTTTCTATGGTAATGGTTACGTGTGGTGTAATAATTGAATTGAATGTTAGAATTGAAACCCGAATGGTTAAAATATCGTTTTTCGCATGTTTCTGCAGTTCTTCTAATTCAAGAATAAATCACTATAGTAGGCAATTTGATCCGTATTTTGAAACGCTTAGAGCGCTTGCAGGCAAACATCGAAACTGAGAAAAATTAAGCACAAATTTCATCGTTTTTGTATGCAACTTATGCATACAAAGTTAAGTTTCATTTTGCCTACTGGCATTAGTTAGACCAGTAGCAAATAGATACTATTCGACGTTTTTAGTCCATAGAAACGAGATTTAGTCGTCCGGGTTTTGCAAAAACGTTAAGAAACGCCCCCATATTACGGAGCGCAATGCAATAAACGGTGATGGTTGCTATGACAACTACAATTATTTTAATTTGCGGGATCACTGTACAAACATTTGGTACAAAGAAACATAGCTATAACAAGCATTCTTAAGGAAATGCGGCATCTTGAAATGGTTAAAATTGCTGATATTGCTAATTCCAAATATAGGTGTAGCTAGTCTTAATGTATAAGTGACGAAGATTTTGACAGGTTAACCTGTCGAAATTTGACAGGTTAACCTGTCAAACAGATTGTTAGGTATTTTATTGTAGAAAAGTTGATGAAAGGTTTACATACAAAATACAACTTCATAGGTGTGTAGGGTTCACATGTCATGCATGTTGTCTAGGGGTTTAGGGGCAAAAATATTCATTTGAGAGCAGCAGTACGTTGATGCCTTTCAACACAAGATCTCCCAGTTTTGGAGCCACAGACACCAAAGGGTTTGCCTAACTCATTACTGCATTTTAGACAGCAGTAATACGCATTGGGACGAGTACCTACTGGACACACTTGGCATCTAACAGATGTTCCATGTTTTGACTCCCTCTCACTTCTCTTTCCATTACTCCCAACTTGAGCTTTCCAATCTGCAACAGAAATGACTTCATGTGCATTGATATCAACACAATCCTCATCCTCCTCCTCCATCAGTACTGCTTCTCTGTTACGTTTTCGCACCTGCACCTGCTCTGCTGTTTTCTCTGGAGCTCCAGCCCTGTTATTTGTTAGCAATTGCACAGTAAGCTTCTCTACAAAGGTACCATGGTTCTGGGGAGTCACAGGATTGTTTTCCAAGCAGAAACACTTGAAGCATCAACCTCACACATTCCACTGATAGTGCAAAACACTCTAAACCACCATTCATTTGTTGCTACTGCATCCTCCATTGCCAATCCCCCCTTGCCTTAGATGGTTGTGTACGTCGATGATGCATGCTGCCTGGAAGTACTCCTTGACTGCTGAAGTTCTGGGCACTGTGCGCTCACTGGAACCAGTGACATCATTCAGTTGCCATCGCACCTTTACATGAGGGTCAGTGGACAAGGTGTGGTGAGCAGACCCACAAAGTATCTTTTTTGGCAGTCCCACAGTGCCAGGCTCATTCCATGCATGTCCAAAATGATTTTCTGGACCCCCTTGATGTTTACTGTGTGTTGAACTGTACGTGTCTCCCCTCGTGTGGCATCATCATTCCATGCAAGTGACTGGAGATACTTCTTAGGAAATCCTGCAGAAGCTGTTTTGAGCATCCCTAAGTAATATGTTCCATGCTCCAGCAGAGCCTTGACTGTCTGCACTGAGGTGAAATAAGAGTCTCCATACACAATATGACCAGTATTTCAGTCAATCTCAGGACAAGTGCAACATGCTTTGGGTACTGGTCACACCACTTCTTCAGCTGCATCCTGTCTTTACCCTCCTGATACTCCAAAAAGAGCATAATGCCTGACCAAGCATCAGCCATGCATTTATACTCAGCCCCAACACCAACAGGCTTTCTGATGAGTTTTGTGAGATTAGGAATACCTTCTGGAGTATCCTTAAAGAAAGGTATCCATTTCCCCATGCTCTCATCTATGCACACACCAGTTCCAGGGCTCACTTTTTCCTTGCGATTCTCATTGAAGGCACTGTCAGGGAAGCCAGCCAGTCCTAAGGTCCGGAGTGCAACAATTGAGAGACAGTAACCTGTCAACAAGGCTGCATTCAGAAGGTTGAACTAAAGTGTTGTAATACGAACTTGAGGTTAAAGTTAGTCACGTATTGGTGCTATGTGTATGTATATATATAAGCATGCACGTATGTTGGAAAGATAGATGAACATGATGAGATTGAGAGTTCTCTGAGCTATTGGCCTGCATTAATGTATACTGCTGCCGTGTAGTATAGTTTTGGTGGTCTACAGCGTCGGCACGATAGCATGTTACTATACGGTCCTCTACAGGCACCAATGAGGTATGACACACGTGCATATGGATCGGCTTTAGCTGCATCAGCAGGCCACAATTTCAAATACTTCCTCCATCCTTCAAATCTGTCTCTCACCAACCCAAACCTTCCTCCAACATCCATTGCTTGCAAAAACCCAGTGGCTTTTTTCTTCCACATGTTCCTAATGCTGCCTGATGGTAGAAGAGTCCTCCCATAAAGGATTGCCATACACTGCAAGAACTGGAACTCAGAAAATCTGTCCACATTAGCTGGCAAAGATGCATTCGTCCATCCTAAAGGCCCCTCTTGAGCCAGGAACCAATCGACAGGAAACATTAGATTCCAGCAATCTTCCTCTGTTTTGTGTTTTAGCTGTACCACCTCATGAGGCCAGATGAACTTGAACTGCCTGTCAGAGCAACCGTCTTTCGCGCTGGTCAATTGTTACTCCACCCTCCATTTTTTCCCATTTCAAGACTTCATCGCCCAGTTTGCACTCCAGCGGGTCAGTTCCATCGCTTTCGCCTCCTTCGAGCATACTTTCTTCTTCTGGTACATCATCCTCAATATCTTAATTTCTATGGTCTTCTTCCTCATCTTCTATAGCCTCATGACAAGGGTTTTCGGCAATTGAAGTGCATCCCGTATCAGCGCCATTACCTGATAAAGCTATTTTCTTCGGCTTCCAAAAGGATTCCCCATGATCCAGTGTGATTCCTACACCACCAATAGACCACTCAACTCGCCACGTGTTTTTTGGGATGGAAACCACTTTGCCATTTATACTAGCTTCTTTCCAACTCGAACCAAATGTGCGCATTAATGTATCTTTTGCCTTCGTTAACTGCCCGCCTTGACGAGAAACCACTTCATTTGGCTTGGGAGTTACAAATGATACACTAGCCTTTCTGTTGGGCGCCGATAGGTGGGTCCCAGCAGGTCCTCGTGACGCCATTTTAAGTATCAACTGTCGTGTCCAATTAATACATAACAGTGTAGGTGAAAATTGACAGGTATACCTGTCAATTGACAGGTTAACCGGGCGCTCGTCGCTTATAGATTAAGAAACCTCAGCAGCTGTTGCTACTAACACATTCCTAAGTACACTCAGCATACAACCATGTATGCACCCACACACAACACTCAGCGTACAGCTACGCGCTACCAGCTACACTGTACATATATAACTACATATGGAACGTTCTATACGAAAATGGGTCTTGTGGATTTCATTTTATAACATAAAATTTTAATCGATATATCTTCCGAAATATTAACGCTATCGGGTTCCTATTTTTAAGACAACATACCACACCATTACTATATGTGAAAATCCATTTTGGTGTCTTACACATGCGGGATACCGACGTTTCAAGGTCCGATACCCCGTAGGGTTCAAAACGGCCACATCTTCAGGTAGGAGTGTCCAAATCGGTTCAAAATAGGTACCTATGTAGAAGGGTCCTACCACTATTGATTTGTTCTGTTCGTTAATTTTTGCTTTATTCGTTGTGGAGATACAAGTGTGCAAAGAAATTGCATATTCCCGGGCGTTACGCGCCATTAACGTATTACGAGGACGTCCTCGAAGCCAGTCGTAATATGTTCATGGCGCGTAACGCCCGGGAAATATGCAATTTCTTTGCACACTTGTATCTCCACAACGAATAAAGCAAAAATTAACGAACAGAACAAATCAATAGTGGAAGGACCCTTCTACATAGGTACCTATTTTGAACCGATTTGGACACTCCTACCTGAAGATGTGGCCGTTTTGAACCCTACGGGGTATCGGACCTTGAAACGTCGGTACCCCGCACGTGTAAGACACTAAATGGATTTTCACATATAGTAATGGTGTGGTATGTTGTGTTAAAAATAGGAACCCGATAGCGTTAATATTTCGGAAGATATATTGATTTAAACTTTATGTTATAAAATGAAATCCACAAGACCCATTTTCGCATAGAACGTTCCATATACCTACATGTAGCTCAATTAGAGACAATACTATTGATCATCTCTGGCTCAAAAGTGTTCAAGTCACAAAACGAATCTTCACAAGATCGCAAAAAACTAGCTAAATTCTCTATGAAATATGCCACGCCATGCAGTACAGTACGGACTTATTCTGATACCATGCAATAAAAATATTACAATTCCGCGTATAATTGGTTAAAGCAAAAAACTACAAAAAACAAAAAAAGTGGCAATATTGCAATGACCATTGAGAATAGGGCAAAATATTAATTACAGCCCCATGTATCACACCTCACCAGTTGTACTCGAGTTCATTTTTGTAGAGGGACGGGGGTGAGGAGAATTATAAAAGGAATGGGATGCTTAATGATAGATCGATCACGCGCCTACGTGTAGGTGAAAAACGCAATTCAAGCCTACCTGTAGGCGTTCTTTTGTATAATGCTAAGGTACTTTTTCGTGATATAAAAATTTGCAAATTGATACTATGCAAAGCTGAAACATTGCTCTTTCTATTAAAAGTTATTTCATTCTCGTTTCTAAACTGAATTGTCGCGTGCATGCTTTCAATGGCGAAGGGCATAAAAGTTGGTAGCAAAGTGCGGGTTTTGAGAGGCAAGTTTTCCACTCAAAAAGGAGTCGTGCAAGCGTCGGAAGGAGTAGGACGAGCAAGAAAATGGATTGTAAAGCTGAATGGTGGTGTTTTGGAGCGTTTTTCAGCTAGAACGTTGGAGCTGGAACAAAGGCATTTAATTACGCCCCCTTCAACGTCCATCAGGGCTGTTTCACAAGAGGAAGAAGACTCCTGCAGCTCCAATACTTCCTCCGATGAAAGCAGCACCAGTGACAATGACGAAATGCGAAGTAGATGAAGATGGAGCATCCCGTCGAGCAAGCGACGTTTCAGAAATGTAAGACTCCCCCTTTTCAATATCCGTTGCGGTTCATTATCAAATATATCTCTTTGTTTATGCCCGCATGGTGCGTGATGCAGAAGGACCAACTGGGACAATCGAGACACGGCAGCAGAGTCAAATGGCGATGACGATAGAGTAGTACTCGATGGTGTTGAGTGGCGTAAAATGGGTGACGTAACTGTTGAACTGAACGGGCCAGCATATCAGCGCAAGGCTGCATTATACCATCCATTGCACGAGAGGTCCACGGAGCTGGATTTTTGGAAAATGATGATGCCTGCAGATCTCATGCGCAACATCATCGAAGCCACCAACCTGCATACTGAAATGGTACAGAAACCTCTTGATTATGAGCAGCTGCAGCATTTCTTTGGCATTCTCCTTGCAATGACTCTGGCTTCAGGAGGTGAGCGAAGGGATATGTGGAAAACAGAATCAAATGGGCCATTCCCTGCCCCTGCTCTTGGGAGGTATATGGCCTGCCATGATTTCGAAAGAATACTTCGGAACTTGAAGCTGTGTGTGTACACCGATGAAGAGTTAGCAGATGATCAGTGGTTGCCCATTCGAAGTGCAGTGGATTCTTTTTAACTCTTCCGCGGGCGAAGCCAATCATTGCTGTACACACGTAGTGCGAAATTAGCATTTCCGCGTTGCGGGAAAACCTAGTTTGCAAACAAATTACACTAATATGTTCCAGGAAACAACTTTTGACATGTATTGTCACCACAAAAGTGTTGACGGTTTAGATAAACAGAGTGGCTTTAGTAAAGCAGCTTGGCGCAAAATTGCTCCGTTGCCCTTGAAAGAGTTAATAGGAATCGCAGAGGGGGTATCTCACCTGGTGTAACATTGTGTGCTGACGAGAGTATGGGAAGTTGGCGAGGATTGGCTGCTAAGGTAGATGATGCTGTTGTAGGGCTACCACATGTAACTAAAATTGCCAGGAAACCAGAAGGGGTTGGAACTGAATATCGCACACTGTCCTGTGGGGAGACCAAGATCATGCTGCAACTTGAGATCCAGGAAGGGAAGGTTCCAATGCAAGGAAAAGAGTATACAAAGGATTATGGCTCTGGCACATCATCACTTTTACGGTTGACCCGATACTGGAGTGGATCTGATCGTACGGTTGTTGCCGACTCAGCATTTGCTTCATTGAAGACAGCAGAAGCACTCCACAAACATCGTGGTCTTCGTTTCATTGGCTTAGTGAAGACTGCTCACAAGCGATTTCCGAAAGCATGGCTTCAGAAATATCCTTACACAAATAGGGGTGACCATTGTGTGCTCCAGGCCAATATTGATGGAAGGCAGTACATGGCTGTGGGATGGAATGACAAGAAATTAACTGAAAATGTTCATTTCTAGTACCAGCAGGACGACTGAAGCTCTCTGCCCTGCCTACAAGAAGCGCTTTCGTCAATCCACACCAGAAGACAGAACAAGTGCACCATGTGTTGTTTCCTATAAAGAAGTAAAGAGGCCAGCAGTTGTGGAGGCATATTTTGACAACGCAAATGCTATTGATGTGCATAACCATCTACGCCAGGGGGGCCTTGAGTTGGAGCGTCATTGGAAAACGCAAACGTGGTGGCATCGCAATTTTGCTACTATCTTCGGCATGTGCGAGTCTGATGCATATCTTGCCTTCCGGTATTTTCATCCTCTTGCTCCCATTCTTTCCCACAGAGAGTTTACAGAGCGCCTATCTTTGCATCTACTTACCTATAAATCGTCGTTCCACAACACTGGGCCTTCCGCACGTCTTCGGAAACACATGCCTGTAGCGCCCACTGAACAGCCATTGCAGACAGTAGTTGCAAAGATAATGAGCAGCCACACTCTAAAAACTAATATGAGAGAGTGTCCAGTGTTTCAATACAAGCGTCAGCGACTGGAGCAGGATGAAGAAGGCACCTCACACAATGGCCGTGTACCTAGTGTGCAACGGAAGTGTAGCGTCTGCTGTGAAAGAAAGACAGCATATTATTGCGACGAGTGCACGCAGCTACAAGAGGAGATCGTTCCTATTTGTAACCCTGGAAGTACAAAGCCTGGATTTGCATCGTGCCTGGCTTTTCACATTGACCAAGTTGCGATCGCGCTTTGAGCCAGAAAGCAATTTAATTACCTGATTCAAACTATGTGTTTGACATGAATTCATTGCGTACATTTTACGCTGCTATCATACATTTACTCAAAAATGCATTTCAATTCGCTGTAATATTTACAGCAGGGCTGTAGTTATTTTCCAAACGTTGCGATATGCGAACGCCTACGCGTAGGTTAAGACGCATACAAGTAGGCGACGAGCTAACATTAAAGTTTAAAAATCAAGGTATAACAGTCCAATGGTGAATGGATTCACCAATCATTTTATCAATTACTGCATAGATTCCCTTTTAGTGTTGCAAACCTCATTTGGACAGACTCCTGGAGTAGTATCACTGGGACCACAGATGAAAAGGTATTGGGTACAGTTGGTCTTATTAGAGTGATACGAAACATCTGTAGAAGGAATGCAGAACTCATCTCATTTAATTAATACTTTCTATGCCCTTCAACCATATGCATGTATTATATCATTTTCTGAAGAAAAATCCCCTAACCATTACAAGGAGATATTAGCTCTGTTGTATAATGCCATAGTGAGGTGAATAAACTAATTATGAAGTACTGTCATTCTTGTAGATTGCATAATATCAATACTACATACTACTAAGCTACAATTGTAAAACCAAATCACCGTCCAGAAATTAAATTATAGTTGCAGCACCAAGTGGGAAATATTACCATCAAAAGCAATCCTTACCGTTAGTGACCATCCTGCAATGGGATGTCGTGCACCCTAACACACAAACATTTTTTTCGGGTTAACCTAGCTTGGCTTTGGAAAATCGGATTAGTAATGATGAGCGACTGTTTACTTAGAACGGATTCGCGTTGCATGAAATTTTTAATAATCCACAGTGTATATGAATCTATAATCTCACTATTTTGTAATAGAAATGCATTAACGATTCACATACCCTGAAATGGTCCATATAGTGATAGGGTCACAAACTTCCACTTTTCAACTTTGGAGTCATTATAACACTCAGCTTTTTTATGTGTCAAGGTTATCAATGGGGAAGAGTGAAACGAAGCAAACGTGACTCTAAATAAAGGATACTGTGCATATCGTCAAGTGTGATAAAGACTGGGTTATCCAGTTCTGTTTTGTTAGAGGCAAATGCCACCTGCAAAAAGTGGAGGGATGCATTGTTCACAGAAATGTACCTGTATGCATGCATACAGCTAAGGATACAGGCAAGTCAACTCACCGCAGAGATTATTACTATCAAGGTAAGGGACCAGAAGTCTTGCTTTCTTCAGCCTGAACGTGGTAACATGTTGAACATTACACATGCACACTCTCTAGCTAGCTTGGAGAAGCTTTGCTTGCACAAGAATGCATACATGGAGGCGGCTCCAGTAATGGCAGCTCGCGCATGCAAACAATTCAACGCATGCATTTAATAAATACGTGCATGAATGCGCTTCCTGGTTCGTACCCAGATTCACTATGCATCAAACACATGTTTTGACTAATACTGCGGCCGTAAAGTAAACATCATTCTCTCTTCGAGAGAATATACGAGACTGGGTTTTTATGCTGAATCTTGCTCAGATCAGTTATTAGGGTACCATGCGATGATGTGCAAGGGAAACAAATGTTGCAAATAATGATCTGCATGCTGTGGTGTAGCCATGCAGAAACTAATTTTCAAGTTTAGGAAGGCTGCCGGGTAAGTGTTATTTAATTGATATACCGTAAGCTTGATTGTGATGTTTGATTTTTTCGTTTTTTGGATTCTGCACAAATGGACACCAATCTGTGAGTATATAAATTTACACTCAACGTACAACCGTTATCTTAGAATTGTAATTAATTAAATCTTTTCAAATGAATGTGGAGGCAAGTGCTTTCCTTGCCCACTCGTCATTGTCACTTTCATCAAGGAACGTATGTGCATGAGGTATATAAGATGGGGTAAGCATACTTGTAATGTATAGACGATTTGACAACTGGAGAGCTCACCGACTGAAAATCCAACTGGGCCACCGCTTCTTTCGGTTGAGGGAGTACCTCGTCGCTTTTATCACGGTTTAGAAGTCGCTCTTCCTCTCCAAGAGGCACTGTGTCCAAGTACCCCAGCGGTGAAATGTGATTCTGGTTGTTCTCTGTCGCTTTGACGCTGTTTTCGAGCTCCAATTCCCATCCAGACTCACTCGCAGCGGCTCTGCTGCGAGCACGTGCTCTGGCAGCAGCGGCTCTGCTGCGAGCACGTGCTCTGGTACTGGGCAGGCTGGAAAGTAGGCCGGTCAAAGGAGTGTTCGCGGTTGTTCGCCCGCTGGCGCTACCGTCTGAAGCCTCGTAGCCCGAGCTTCCGTGATTGTGACAGCGGCGCGTGGTGATACCTGACCGATACGTTGGCTCTGTGCCCGACGTCGCCGCTGCTGAGATGGGAGCGGTTATTTCGTCAGTGATGCTACTGGTGCTTAGTTCAATCAGCTGTTTCTGAACGAGCTCTGCCATCACTCTCAGTATTCGATCCTGCTCACTGCAAAAACGAAGTTCACTCGCCCCGTCGAGTGATCCTCCGTCCAGAATAGCACTCGTTAAAACGAGTGATCGCCGCTACCTATTCTTTTCGCGGGTGATAAACACGCGTTAATAAGTCACATTCCGTCGTCACTCGAGGCAGGGGTGTTTGCGGCCGTACAGTAGTCTCGTACCCAGACTCTCATTACGTAAGCATTATCGCATAATGTATAATGCTACGTAGCATTACACATTATGCGATAATGCTTATGTAATGAGAGTCTGGGTACGAGACTAGCCGGACAGTAGGTTGGATAATTAAGCGATACCGTAAGAGCCACCAAAAAAGTATCTAGCCGCATCCATTATACGATGTCAGTTTTTGCGAACACATATCATACTCGTCTTATGACATTCCGAGGAGAGAAAATGCTTATGAAAACACTCTACCACAGCTATGCATAAGCCATAATTGCACAAGGACTACATTTATTATGAATGGTTCTGCGCAGCCCGTTTCCACATCAATGTAATTTTGGCGGGAAAAGATAGGGTGTACTTGAGCGGGTCTTTGCGGACCAACCGACCCGTAGAAATCTGTAAGCGAGTAATATAATGATTAGCACACATAGGAGAGTATATCGCTCATAAATAGCCGACTTTTTTTTTAAACCCCAGAATAAGGCAGGAATAATTTCAGTATTTTAGAATGGCAAAGAAATGCAGAGCGTGTGGCCGCTTTTTAGTGGAGGCTATATACCAGGGCTGCATATGACACAGGGTGTTTTCATGAAGCTGTTCAGGCTGCTGGAGGCCACTTGCCACCAGTTTGACTTGCAGCTGGCGTACACATACCAGGAAAAAAGCAGCAGCTCATCCTCATTCACAAAGTACACTGAAGAGCTGTACAAGCTGCAGGTGGCCAAGGCTATGCTGGCTGAAGCCCAAGACTCCTTGGCTTATGTACGAAGTGGTGGCATATGGGGAGGACAGCCCTGTTACGGATATCCCATATGGAGAAATTGCCCATACATATGTACTTTATAAGATTATATCATGAACCATTCGTAAACTAAAATCAAGACAAAAATTTAATTTCTATTCATAAACGAAGTAGTCATTACGCAATACCTTGCGGCTAGGTTATAAACTTTAATGGCTGTGACGTAACTCACAGCCCTTTGCGGCCGTAATTAGACCATACCGTAAACAAAAAAATCCATTGCGCCATGGCCTCATTAAAATAGCACTTACTTAGAGAGCTGTATCTTTGCTCATTTTAACCATCACAAGCTTGTTTATCCCTTCCATTTAATAGGGGTACCATCGTAGTAGAGACGATACCATATGCGCATTCGTGTAGTTTCGCAATTCTGAATAACGCGCAGCCAATTTTTATACGGATATCGTAAGGGAGAGGGGTAACTTTTGGTTGAAAACACCAAGCACAGACAATTCTCAAGAAGGTCAGTATGCCGCACCGTGAACTACACACATTGAGTTATACAGAAGCACCATTCAGATGCAGCCATACTTTTTTTAAACACACAAATATAGCGGTTTTGCTTTGCTATGAATAATGCGGCTGTAGTTGCTTTGTTCGGTCACATAGCCCTAGATGGAACTCCACAGAGACCAGCTCCAGAAACGTTGCAGAGTCTGTGGAAGCCTTTTGGTGGCTAAAGGGAAGAAAAGGAGGGCATTCTATCAATGTTCAGAGTTCAAAGAATGTCTCTTTAGAGCCTGTAGCATTGATATTAACAATGACCTCCCTGATATCCACCCTGTGTCGTTATGCTACTCATGTAAGCAGATCATGGACAGACCAATGACTTGCTACAGCTCAACAGCAATCACTGAGTGGGAGGTTCATGCTGCAGACAGATGCATGGTATCAATATCAACATAATTGTGGGTCTGTACTACATGCATGTTTTCTTAATGCATAGGTATGTTATCCCAAAAGAGGTACTAAGCCAACACCACCACATCGGATAGGTCGTCCACTAACAGCTGATATTATTATTGCAACCATCAAAGGAATTGCACCACCACACCACCCACCTGATATGCCACTTAGCAGCTTGAACAATTCAGCTATACTGGATCAGCTGCAATGCCTGATCTGTCTGGAGCTCCTGTGCCAGCCATTGGAGCTACCATGTAAGGCACTGGTGTGCACCACATGTATGATCAGGTGGTTTGAAGTCTTCAGCTGTAGCAATGTGAAATGTCCTTGCTGCTTCGTGGATGCACCTTTATTGCCATCAGCACTGAAACCAGCACCGCCAATCATCATGGTACTCCTGCAGGACATACACATTGAGTGTTCTTCCTGTAGAAGAACATACGTATTGGTGATTACATCATCATCCATGATTGTGATGCGAAACCTACCAAGGACGAAGTGAAGATGGCATCACAAGTGCTAAGCAAGCTTGCTGCCACAAGTCCTGACAAGACCATCTCCATCCCTACAGATGGTTTGGTAAGCAAAACAGTACTGAGTTATGTATAATACACCAAAAAAATCTACCCATTAGCCCGCAAAAAACAAGGCCACACAAATCTTCAGAATCTGCCTCTAGGAAAACATTGAAAAGAAGGTGCACTGAAATGAGTAATGTTCGGCAGATTATGGCTAAGGGGGAGACATCTGTGCTTCTAAGAAATGAGTTAGACTACCTTGATAGTGCTGAGAGGGAGATGCTACTGAAGCAAGCCGGAATAATAAGCCATATTGGAGCAACACAAGCATTAGCTCTCAAAGCAGGCATAGGAATGCCGTGGACTGCCCTTGCTGGGCAGGAGGGGGCATAGCCCCCTCCCACACCCACCCCCTCTGTGCCCCTCCCTTTTCTATTACATAACCTAGGCTGCTACACCTTATAAGTCCTTCCTACGTCTCTGTGTCAACAGCTATGACATGCAATTGGCCTTCATAAACCAGCCAACCAATAGCACATCAAGCTTTTCGGCTTACTGTGTGGAGCTGCACAAGCTGCAGATGCTGAAGGCCAAGTATGCAGAATGCAAAGATGAACTTGCAGATTTGGAGGAAGTAGTAATGACCTATGTTGCTGTTTGTTTGGGGAAGGATGACTCCACTCCATCACGAATAACTTCATCAAACAGGTGAACGAGAAGAAGCAATCTGTGCAACAAATGGTAAGACAGAAATCAATAAGATGAAAAATGACTTTGCACACATTAATTTTAGGAGAAAGAGATAGCCCGCCAAAGTAATGCAGTTGAGAAGGGTTTTAACAAGCATGAAGGACCCTTTGTTCAAGGGCTAGATACAGCATTAAAGTCTTTCAAAGTGAAACGACAGCAGAACTTCGGTGGAGTGTTTGTGGGGAATCACATACACAAGGTCCTTAAGGTACTCACAATATTATATGAAATTCCCCATACAGTTTACTTTTCCCATCACCACTAGCCATCAAACATCTCCATCATGTGCTCTTCCATGATACAAGTGGCACATGAGAAGTGCCCAACTCTTGTTGACACAGTATCGGCAACAGCTGAGAAGTTCACAACTGTATTCTCCCAGTATCTACGACCAGCTGTTCATTGATGAGTTAAAAGTCACAGAGTTAGGTAAAATGCACCTTCCAAGTACCAGAACAATAATTATCCCCACAGAACATGCAATATCAGAATTCATGGAGAGCTTCAGGGCATCATTCCCAAGTTCATCCATATCTTTAAAAATGCACCTATTAGAAGATCACACTGTCCCTTGGGCAAGACGGACGGGTACAGGTATTGGTCTACTAGGCGAACAGGGGGCAGAGTCTATCCATGCCCGATTTAACACCCTTCAGAGAACTTATCAATGTATCCACAGGCTCCTCTCTATTGTTAAAGAGCACAGCCTATCCATTTCACCCAGGATTGTGGAATCTATTCCACCGCCAAACAAACGAGCAAAATCGTAGGTAGTCAGCATAAGCATTTTACATAAGCAAAGGTGTGTGTGTGCATGTGTGTGTGTGTGCATGTGTGTGTGTGCATGTGTGTGTGTGTATGTGTGTTTGTGATTGTGTGTGCGTGTGTATGTGTGTGTCACTGACTGTATATACATGCATAGATAATCTATGATACATGTACATGTATGTGTGATGTGATTGTGTGCAATCTCGTTATGTGATGTCATCCTCTTCCCCCCGCCTTCCCCCAGCACCGGATGGATTTGATGCTGTGTCAGTGCAGAATGTGGGCTCCACCTACATCATTGTGTCTTGGGACTTGCCAACTGACAGTAATGGCATCCTCATCAACTTCAGTTTGTATTGCAATGGTGCTCTGGCGGGTGTCCTGCCCCTTACTGTGATCAGCTACAACACCACCGGCCTCCTCCCCTTCACTTTGTACATGTACATGTATGTCTTCTCTGCTTCTGTGTGCAACATCCGTAAATAACAGTGTGCATGGTACATGTATATGATCTGTGCTCAGTACGTTATCTGTTGGACAGGTCCTCCAGTCACGCCCGCAGGCACTGCACTTCAGTTGGAACGTGGTGTTGGGCGTCATCAGTGCTGCAGTCAGCCTGCCCAGGTACATTGTGTACACTTCAATCACTTAGTTTTGTGTTCCATCTTTCTTTGCTCTTATCCCTCTCTCCTCCTTCCTTTCTTTCTCTCCTGTCTCACCTACTCGCTCACTTCCTCCTTCCTTTCTTTCTCTCCTGTCTCACCTACTCCCTCACTTCCTCCCTCCCTTCCTCCTCCCTTTCTTCCTCCTCCCTTCCTCCCCCTCCCTTCCTCCCTCCCTCCCTCCCTCCCTCCCTCCCTCCCTCCCTCCCTCCCTCCCTTCCTCCCCCCTCCCTTCCTCCCTCCCTCCCTCCTCCCTCCCTCCCTCTCTCCCTCCCTCTCTCTCACTCACTCCGACTCTCCTGTCCTCCTGTAGTCATGTACATGTACACCAGCAGGGACATCTCTGGCAAAATTACACATACCATTTATCCTCCCTCCCTCCCACTTACCTCCCTTCACCTTCACCTCCTCACTTTCCCTTGCTCCATCAGATCCTCCAGTACATTGTGATTCCAACCTTCTCAGCATGAGGACAGCCCTCCTGGGAGACCCCCTGATCCTGAGTTGGACACTGATGACATTGTCATCAGCGTATTTATTAATAAGATCATTAACCCTGACAAGTCCTTTGGCTCCTCCTTACTCAATATGCCTAGACCTTATACGGTCATACTTTAGCACTCTTCCCCAGGACCCCATGTGCATCCTTCTACAACTCTTCTCTCTGCTAGTGGAGCATACTGCCCCAAACATTCATGACTCCAACAAGTCAGTAGAGATACAGATGTGTAGTGTATTAGCATTGATATAGTGTACTGTTGGCCTTCTATCTCCCTAGGTACTGTTGTTTATTGGCCTTGGGGCCTGACTGCTACCACAAAACCCACAAGGGCAGTCCAAGGTGTACACAACCATTGTCCTGGCTAAAATGAATACAATCAAAGCATCTTGCTGACCTTCACTTGATTGGCAGATAGTGTACATGAAGATTGGACTACTTGTGAGGAGGGTGTGTGTGTGTGTGTGTGTGTGTGTGTGTGTGTGTGTGTCTGTGTGTGTGTGTCTGTGTGTGTAAGTGGTAATGCCAGTGGTTATTTTATCTCACATCCATGGGAGGAACCACGCCTCTATGTAATGGGCTTTTTCTGTGTACATGTACTGTAGGCACAAGCGCTTCCATACACTCTTTGACTTGTTGAAATATGGGTTGATGTCGAAGTACAATGTAATGTGCTCTTCCCTAGACCCTATGGAGGAGCTTACAGCCACTCCCCCATACCCCAGCTGGAGCAGGACGTGGGTCATTTGCCCCCCCCCCCCCCCCCACACACACACACACACACAAACTGGAAATCCTGGATCCATCACTGAAATTGAATGTACTCTCAGCTGAACAGGATGCCCTTACAATGAAAGAGTCACCCCTCAAAAACTTGATACTGTTCTTCCTGAGGCCACACCCATCATGGGGGTGGTTGCAAAATGACTAACAGTTTTTGCTGCCTCTATCTGTATCAGTCCCTGCACCATCAAATGCTTGACCCTTGCACCCACAAATAACCCCTACACAAATACCATGTGCATGAAGTTGTTCACTTTATGGAGGTATCATACATGTATGTATGTTGCATGCATGGGGCAAAAGTCTTGCCACACAACAAAATTCATGACATTGTGCCTTTGTTCCTTGTATAAACATACAAATTAAGATAGGATCAGAAGAGGGCTATGTGCACACACACAGCATGTCTCTTATGAAGTGGGAAGCTGAAATCCCATTGCAATCATTGTTTTGTTCAGATTACACAGTGACTGACAGAAACAAAGATAAATGAGTTAATGACACCAAGTCCTATGAGCTTGGAGGTGATGGAAGCAATGGCTGCATTCTACCAACTGGCATCATGATTCACTGCTTCTTCATCCTGTCCAGTTCTCACCATCCTTAATATGTGTAGCCTGTATGTTTTTAAATTACTAATGACATAATGTAATCAGTAGAAGCCTGGGGGGGGTGAGAGAGAGAGACAGGAAGGATTGAGTAGGCAACACGCAACATCTATCAGTAATACTCATAGTTTCAAGACATTCAGTTGCTACAGATGGTACTTTTACAAGATGCACACCATTTAGGGATTTGCTGACCCCCTAATTTACACATGCCATGTAACTTGCCATTCAGCCAATTAATCGGGCTGGTCTGCACCATTTACTATAACTGCATGGCATGCCATGTAATGGTACGAAGGGAAAACTTATATTTGCCCCATCACCAATTATATTCCGAAACACCACCCCCTGTTGCTTTCAACACAGATCCTTGTAACTAAATATCCATTCCTGGACCAATGGGACTGAATATATACATGTATGATCAGTCACATTGGTCCTTCTTCCTATGCACGGGTAAAATGCAACCAAAGGTGAGTTCAAAAGTAGTTCTGGAAGAGTTCATACTCTGCACATACATGTATGTGATTGCCCGCAGAAACATACTACACACACACTACACACACACACACACACACACACACACACACACACACTTGCAATGTAGCTTTTTCCTCCTTACACACCTAGATCAGTTATAAGGGCATACACTTACACTGGTACATGCATTACGTCACAAGCACCATACGTATACATGCACCATACAGTAAAAGCATATACATGTGTTGGAGGTAAAATATACACATAATCGATATGCTACTGCTAAACTATACTAATACAACAGCGTAATACATTATTTCTAATAAATGCTCCCTTTGTGAAGGGCACTATTATTACATCCGAATCAAACCTAACTAATCACAGAATCACACTGTCAACACATCGATATCGAGTACGTGGATGGAACCACACAACTACGCTTAAAGTTTCTCACCTCGGATCTGCAAAATATTAGCGTTGCTGTTGTGTTAATTTGATAACTGGAGGTGTCGCATGTACATGTACATGTGATCACGTTTGGCTGCTGGTTTG
The DNA here is from genome assembly GCA_013339895.1 of Ephydatia muelleri. NCBI lineage: Eukaryota > Metazoa > Porifera > Demospongiae > Spongillida > Spongillidae > Ephydatia > Ephydatia muelleri. The sequence continues at coordinate 3,830,661 of JABACO010000022.1, forward strand.
TTTCTCAGACACTCAATTCAGCTACGTGTAGGCCTATAGAATCCGCTAACATAAAAAATTGATATACGAAGATATCTGAGCAGACGGTCGAGGTATATGCAGCTTACACTATCATTCTAATTTCAAGACAACGATCAGTCTACTCGGTGTAGAAAACACAGACTCGAAGCTTTTACTAGCCTTTTAGTATTCCATGTAGTTATGTTTATACGCTCATTTCCCCCGTCCCCTGGCCCACCTCGCCCTCTGCCTCGACTCCACCCTCGCAGAATTACCCTAGATGGGGCGCGTCCAAGTTAGAGGTCTCTAAATATCTATGGCAACCCTTAGAAAACGCCATTTTAAAATGGCGCCTTATTGCACCATAACTGGTTTACTATTTTTAAAAATGGTCCCCAAATTCTTCACGACATTCACTTTTCTTCATATATTATATTATTTGGATAGTTGTAGAATAGTTTTAGAGGGTGGCAAAAGTTCTAACCCCCTCTGTTCATTAGTTATAACTAATGGAATATCTTAATTAGCATGATTTTTATCCATTTTGTGTACAAGTCTATGGAATATCATATTTTCAGAAATGGTCCCAGAATTTTGGACGGTATGAGATACAAAATTTGAAATTGCCTACATTTGAACATCATTTAGAGTAGTATTAGTGGGTAGCAAAAGTTGCAGGTCCGTTATTTAATTAAATAATAATCAAGTTTGTAAAAACGCCATACATTCTCTATGGAACGTACCGCGGAATGAAATCCAAAAATTTACAAACCGCAACTTTCGTGACCGTTCATTTCTCCATATGCTACTTGCTGCAAGCCACAGTGTGTCAAAGTCAAAGGCAACAGCTGACATTTATGGTCGCATAAACCTGACCCTAACTAGGTCTGTGGCCATGGCTATCCTAGCCAGGGGTCTAAGGCCCAAGTAGATGTTACGGTGCTCATATCAAACTCTTTAGTGTAAGGTTTGTGTATGTCATATATATACATTCTTATCTTTATTATTATTATTTTCTTGATTTTAGTTTACGAATGGTTCATGGTATAATTTTATAAAGCACAGAGGCACAATCAGTTCGATTTATCGTTAATTATAAACGTATTGAAAATTCAAATTGAAAAAAAATAAAAAACCCAAGATGACCGCCTATGTATGGGCCATTTTTCCATATGAGGACTATAGTTGTGTGGGGATTGGGAACACAACATGCACATAGAGCAGTTGTCAAAAGGAATGCTTCTACAGAGGATACGTGCAACAAGGAACGTGTGCAACAATATACAGATGAAAAACACAGAGAGTACAGAAAGCTTGGTACATAAAATATGTGACAATGTTATATACCATCATTATCAGACAGTTAATGTTTACTACATGCTTAACAATTTCAAAAAGATTCGCAATGTTAGTGATAAAAATTGATCCATTGTGCATAATGAAGTTAGGGACCAGCAAATAACCGGAAAAGCAATTTACGACTGCTAAAATCATCCCATGATTATTGTGGTAGGGCTAAATTTGGCTAAATTTTGCTGCAAAATTTTGTTCTACTGTATGCGGATATGAATTTTGGATGCACGTATTTGGCACAGATTTGTATTAGCTGCCCTTTTACTCTACCTAAAGTAGTATGACATTAACATAATTAGAATTACGCGACATAATTATTTTAACTGGTACATATGTGCGATTTACAACTCCATGACCTATACTCCGATCTCAGTGTGTAAGAAGCAAAGGTAGAGGACATTTCAGACATCTAGAGCTGTATAAATAAAATATATAATTTGAAATCTTGAAAACACATGTGTTATGTCCCTTTTCGCGGAAACGATCCGATGCATTTTGACCCAAAATTGTGTCGCTACGTAAAACTGGGTACGAGGCTAACATCGTGAGTAGAAAAACTTGCACTTTGGAGTCTGCGACACTCTGAAACTAATGGGAAGTGATGGCTTGTTCGATAATAGAGAAAGAGGAAATGGTGATCCTTCAATCGGAGCCTCTAGACTACAGGCTAATGGAGGGTGAAAGGGATCAGAACTCCTCTGGGCGTGGCGACGAAGAAGAAGACGGTGTATCTGACTGGAGTGACGAGCCAGAGCGAATGAGCGGGGCTTCACTGCCAAAGGAAAGAAGGATGTGTATTATGCGCTGGTAGGCGAAGAGTTCAAATGTGCTGCATTACATCTATTTATGTGCGCACTTTGACGTGTTCATGTGCTCAGCTGTAGTGCTGTAACGTTGCATTCGAGAAGCTTTGTGGACATCTGAGCTACTGAGCGGTACATGCAAATTGTGAGGAGGGATGATCAGTGGAGAGAGGGGAGGCAGCCCGCTGGTAGCTATAAAATATTAAGGGAGCCAAACTTACATGCATGCACGCATTAGTGTAGCGAAATATAGCAAGATGGAACGTTCAGTGTGGTTTTCTTCACAGAATTAGCTACACATTAACGTTGCAACTAAACGTGTTCTGTGTTGCGTGACTTATCGTTACCCACGCGATCATACCTTTAATTTGATGTACTGTCATGCAGACCTAGACATGATCGCTATCAATATGAATGCCGCAAGTTTTGTGATCCATCTATTGTTTTTCCTACCTCCAGCAAAGAAGTACATGATTGATTATGAATATAATTAGTTAACTCCCTCTCTTCCCCCCCCCCCCCCCCCCCCCCCTTTAAAAAGCTTGGCGCCCACTCTCCCAAATCTGGTCGGCCCTGAGTACAGTCCCGGCTCGCAACAACCACACCCCGCATCAACGGAAAATTACATGACTTCATAGCTTACATTGCGCCCACTAATTGCATTTGCGTGAAAGCTGTTCAGGCAGATTCTGGTTTAGGATTAATACACAGCAGTGGCAACCTTTCAAATAATCATGTAACGTCCCTAACACTAAGCCATTGCTTACTACTCACACAATACATAGCTCAGCACTGGTACCTTCATGAACCTGCATATGGACAAACGATACGCCAATACATAGATGTGCATGGTTAGCACACTAGGATTGAAGAACTTACTCGTTCTTATACCTGCCAAATGAAAACGACTCGTAGAGCAGGACCCGAAAATTGCACTATCATTGCACTTACAAGTATATGAATCGAACACTCGAATTATGCACCTAAATGTGGCCATTTGATCCAAATTGAAGAATTAGCAATTGCCAACATGGCAATAAGTAGGAAGCCAGAAACGAATCCCAAGACCATATATCTTTGTAAACATGGTGGCCCCGAATAACGCCTGCAACATCATAAGATGCGAGGACTGCTCTGGCCATTGTTAAGAAAATTGGGGTTAATTTATTGCAGTAACCATATGGCATATGTGAAAGGAATTTCGATCGTTGATGCTAGAGGTTCGTGTTCGTGAATTTGACTTTAGGTCTTGGGATTCGTTTCTGGCTTCCTACTTATAGCCACGTGGGTAGCTGTGACTTCTTCAATTCAAGACAAAATCGGATCAAATGACCACATTCTTATTTTGGTGCATAGTTTGATTCATATACAAGTAAGTGCAATGATAATGCTATTTTTGGCTCCCTGCTCTACGAGCCCTTTTCATTTGTTTTCATTTGGCAGGTATAAGAACGAGTAAGGTTCTTTAATCCTGGGATTTGCCATTGCTTCACTAACAGATAAAAATAACTGGTCTAGATTTTGGTATGCAGACAACTCAGCTTGTGCTGTGAAACTTCCAAAGCTGCGTGAGTGGTTTGAACATCTTTAAAAACTTGGCCCTGTGGATACTATCCAGAACCACAGAAAACTGTGGTGGTCATGATGAGGTTGATAATAAAGAGGCCAATGCTTGTTTTGTGATGCCACGGTCATTGAACCCTCACATTCCATAGTGCAGCTGCTCTATTCAAGGAATTGAAGACATTTTTTGCATCTATAAGTAGGAGACCCCAACTGCTACCACGATTGTCATCAAAAAGCTCTCTGATTACATGAACAGCCCCTTCAATACCTGCTTCAAGCCCTAAAAAAAGCTGATTTACTCCACATAATTCTGCCATATCGCTGCCTCCCGGGTGAAAAGAATCCCGTAATTACGCGACGGGACGCAAGCAAATGATTGCGTCACTACGCGTCGCGCACATCGTAGAGTCGCGTAAATGACGCGAAATTATGGCTCATATGTCCGCGTAGCGACGTCGACGCGTCGCCGCGTCGTCATTAATGACGACGGGTCGCGTAGAACAACGTAGCATCCCCCATGTAGTGTCGCGTAGATTCGAGTAAAGATGGACGCGTAATAATGCGTGTACCGTACGTCGTGGCTGTTGTCAAATGTTTTGTATTCACATAAAAAATTCTTTTTACACAGGTACATAAAAGAGAAAAAAAAGCTCGTACAGTTCCTTAACATCGGATCACACTTATCCTGGAACAGCACCACCATCATCTTCAGTAGCAGCAGCATCCTTGTTATTTGCCGACTTTTTGTTTGCTCTGTGATGTCGACACTTGGCATTCATATTTGTTTGCAATATCTGTTTCCCACCGTTTTGGTTCTTCAGATGGCTCGTATGGGTACATATATCTAAGGTGTACTGTATACATGTATAAGAAATGAGATAATAGAGATTTAACAATAAATAAACCTACACCGAATTCCCTCAATTCTTTTCTGATCCAGTATGGTGTACGTTGGTGACGGTGTACAGTTTCCTGATGCCATCTGCTCCACACTAAACAAGGCGTTCATTAAATTTATTGCCAGCTTAGTGGGGTGCTGGACAATCTCTCTGCCATCTTCACACGGTCAGGTTTAAAGAGGGATCTCCTCCTTGTGGTATTTAAAAAAAAAAGAATACTAAATTTTTATATGTTTCTGGCTTCTTGAATATATACTAACCGTCAGTGTCTTTATCACAGACCACAGTTACAGTTTGCGTAGTTTCTGTGAAAACGAAAAGTATGAACGCAATAATGTTAGTGTTGTCTTATACTGGCACGCATACTTACGCATAGCTGCTGTCACTTCTGCTTGGCGGTATTGCGGATGTGCTTGCCTTGCAAGGCCTTGGTTTTGCTGCAAGTTTAGAAGCGTAAACTTATATACATGACATTTTGATTTTGATAAATGATAGAGAAGTGCATTTACTCACGTTACAGATGAGCTGATCTAGCTTTGCATCAATTTTTTTAACATAATGTTCTATTCGTGTAATACAATATCCATAAAAGTTCACATTACAATATTGTAGCATGCATGTACCTTCCTCGATCTTTGTTTACCGTCAGCCATGGTTGTCAATGGGTTTGCGATTGCAGAACTTCCTATATGATTATAAACAGTATTCAGATGAGAAGTAAATATACAATAATTTACCTCCTTGCATGTTGCTCATAGACTCTCTACAAGGGCTGAGATGCGTACTTATTGTTTCCCTAAGCTAATGAATACATTACACTGCGATAACATGCTAATTATAGTGCCATTAGGTTTACCTCTGTGAAGCTCTCTATTAGCTGTGAGTTCATCCTTGCAGACTCCTTTGCCATACTGGTAGTTTTTGTAACAGTTTTCTAGACAAAAGTGTTTAGTAATTCCCCTGACAAATTTACCGCTACTGCAACTCTGGGCGTCTTAGGGGGAACAGGAACAGCTGAGATGTGGTCTAGTTAGATGTTTTGATAATAAACCAAGAACATGTGTACCAACTCACTAACAGCTGTAAAGCTCTATATGACTTGCATGCATGTTGTGACAATTAACCACATACATGAGTACCGCCTCACTAACAGCTGTAAAGCTCACATCAATGGCACGCATGCATGTTGTGACACAAAGGGTTGGCAGAGAAAGCAGCAAGCTATTTGTGCTCAGTCTGTATTTAGCACAAACTATAAGACTTTAAAAGAGCACATGCAGTTTTTATTACCCACTGTCATAATGACAAACTATCAAACATTAAGTTGCAAAACAATAATATACCTAATATCTCGGCATCTTCAAAACCCTCGCAGCCCATATCGGAAGCTTCTAATTCTGGCTCTTGGAATAAACAACACATGACTTTAATTACAATAAGACAAATATGTGCACACAAACCTTCTTCCTCTTCACTGCCCTCCATGACATGCAACAGATCATACATAGCCTTTTGGCTTCCTTAAACGTGCAAAGATCACGGATAGAGCTGTACTTAATGTGAGTATGGATTAAATTAATGCAGACTTACCGACAGCATCAATTTGTGCAGCGTACATTTTCTTGTCTGTCCACTCTACCATACAACGATCACCGCTTTTCATATCTCTGCCTGTGCCTTCCTGGTCAGGATTAACTCTGCATTTCGTTAAGGGGACGACACTAGTGCTCTTGTCGGAGTCTATTGCCACCAACGCATGTGTTGCAGCTAATCAGGTAGTACATGCATGAATTAAAGAATACATCAGACATTGACTTAAAGTATGCATTAATACTAAGACTTACGAGTCCACGACGCACTTAGCTTCCTAGCCGTCATCATCGCGCATGCGCATAATTAGTCCGCGTAAAATATTTGAATTCGAATACGATGCAGAGAAAGCAGTACCTCTACGGAGAAAGGGCGGTTCCTAGACGAACGATGACTCGGCATACACCGAAGACTTTACCGCCTTTGTCAACGGTATGGATAATTTACCTTTCACTGTTTGAAATTCTGATTGTAGCGGTAGGTACCATAATTAATGGTTCGGACCTGTTTTGCTGATTTTGCAGCAAGAATCCCAGTCACAACCTATTTCATGTACACAAGAGCCTACAGATATCGAGTCTCATCTGGAATCCGGGACCATTATGGACGATATCATGCTTTGCTTTTGAAAGCATGAATGGAGTATAAACAGGGCATTTTCATGGCACCAGAGATATGTGCATTCAGGTAAATACATTAAGGCACTATTGATATATAGCTGGTTGTCATATTTATTTTATAGATGGTGGAAAACTTCAATCTATCTCAACTTCTCCCACGTATGAAGGCTCTACATGATAGAAACAATGTGACCTTTCAATACAAATCGAAGAGGTGGGTATTTGACATCAGCAGAAATAAATATTGATGCACAATTATGAATACTTTTTTTTAGCCTAAATGGTGAGCAGATTGTTTTGAAGGGACGGCTTCCACCAATACAAGCCGAAAACGTGTTGACTCAGAGTGACATTGAGCACATCTGCCAGCATTTGCACCTAGATGCTGGGAATCTGATGCAATGGCAGTGGTCATTTTTCACGAGAGCATTTATAGCAAAAGATGTATTTCATTCACACATGTACAAAACAAAAAAAACTTAATAACTACACAGTTCTTTACAAGCAGGACACTGAAGGCTCTGGATTGGGTGAAATACACTTCTATTTCACTCTTCAGCCACCTACAGGAGAGGTGTATCAAAAAGCCATGGTAACACACTTAGAAACATTGAGTCAGCAGGCCATCACTGGAATTGAACTGGTTGATGAACACAGAATGATTCAGGTTATCCAATGCCCAAGACCTGTATCAGCATACTAAATATACAGTGTAAGTGCATTCCTATACACGTAGGTGATGAATATTATGTACTAAATTTCCAAACGATTTGCACGGTACAGATTAATTAAAATGGTTATATTTATTGTGCACTACAATATATGTTGGCTGCAATGTCTATCAAATAACTAATATTAAACATTTGCCCTGACATTTGCGGTGCATGAGATGCGCAAATGCTATTACGGTAATTTGCACGTTTTGTATACTATAACTATAATTAAACTTGTATGCGCCGTGAATGAAAAACCCACAGTTAAAACCAGTGGCGGATCGATACCTATAAGCGCCTCAGGCGCGCGCGGTCCACTGGGACCCGATTAACTAAGTTAAAAACTGAATTACATAATCACACGTGAGCTAGGTATAGCGCCAACAGCGATTCTCCATAATCAAAGCTGTTATCGTCTTAACTTTAGATCACACCTTCTCCCCAAATAGTTTTCCCGCGCCACCCCCTGTTTGACAGACATCCTGGATGGCACTGCCGTTTTAGTTTGTGTTTTAGAGGGATGTTTATAGCGATTAAAAATTTACTGACACGCCCATTCACCGACTAATTGAAAACTAATTGACATTAGATGTCGCTACAGTTGTATGTTGTAAATGAGCTACTGTTACCCTCGCATCGCCTATTTTGGTTCGTCAGCCGCCTTGACGGACAATACAAGAGGTTGGGCGATCGAGCGGTATAGGCCTTGACGGTACCAACTAGCTTGCTCATAGTTAGCTGGTGCTTTAATGCTGTCTTAAGCCATTATATGAGCCACCTAATCTAAACTACGGCAGTTGTTGGTAAGTAATACGCGATACAAAATGAACAGCTACAGATAATCAGGAGCGCCTTGGCCGCTCATACTACAACATATTTTGACGAGGCATAGTAGAACTAAGTCTGGGAACTCGTACACTTCGTTGTCCTACGCGTCGGATGGTCGGGGAACCATGCGTACTAGTCCCCAGATTATACATCTACGTGAAATATTGTATTTCGACGTAATAATACGCGACGCTACGTCAATGTTTCCACCCGGGCTGTTGCAAGGGCAAAGGGCTTTGCAACAATTCATTGCAGTTCTCCTCCAATAGCAATTGGTTGTACCCCAGGGCACTTGTCAAGGACTATGAGTCAGCTTGACATCAATGCCCTAATATGAGACCACTCTACGATATTGTTTGCAAGATGTCTAGCACGAGCAGCAACTTCATCACTCAATTACGCACTGTTTGATCCATGCCTCAGAAGACAGTCCTGCCACTGCACTGCACTGGATCCTCCTGGACCAGCACCACCTTGGATACACCTTGCTACATGTTCTATATGTGAACCAGTCACATCTACATCAGTAAGTGGAGGAAGATTGTTGCATGGCAGAAAAACTTGTACTCCAGAATTCGCAGGGTCAGGGTGTTTTTCACGTAGCAACCTACATTGACTAGCTGCAAGGGATCCAATACTTCGCCATGATTCACACTTTCTGTCAACCATCACACAGCTGATCGAACTGGTTCTCTAAGCATTAAATGAGAAAAGACCTGAACTATATGATTGGGGCAGGATTTTTTACCTCTAGATCTAGCCCATTTCTTGGCAAATCGTTCAAACTCAAACAGAAGTTCATCATAATGCTCAAGCCTCCACATTTCCATGCGTTGTTTGAGTAGTCTGTGTATATTAGTCCCTTTGACGACCATTGTGTCCCATTGTAGAATGACCCCTACGAAGACAATCAACCTTTCTGATATGAAGGAACCATTGCTTATAGTGCAACTTCTTTGGACAGCAGAGCTACAAATTCACGCCCTATTACCACCTGGCAAGTCATAATGCCTGCTTCTGACATCGACAATTCGCAACCAATGTTTAACCAAATGTTCTCACAGCTTGCACCATCGTTTCTTATCAGAGGCACCCTGGGGCGAAAGCCTGAGACATCGTATCATCAACAAAGAAGTAGTAGGAGCCTCCTGGAATCAAATAATCTGATGTATGATTTCTGGGAAGTGTTGGGCGGGTCCAAAAGATAACGGTGAGGGTATTGGAGCAGAAGGGGCTCACTGAATGTTGTTTTCATCAAGATTAGAACTCGGAAGATAAATCGAATCGGAGTTGGAAATACAGGAGACAGATGATGGTGGTGCAATCACACTTGGTAGCGAGGGTGGTTTACCAGAACCTAGGTAGCGATGACTGTGAGGTCCATGGACATAGATAGTACCATCCTTTCTCATTGGCATCGGACACAAGCAAACAGAACAGGGATTACATGAAGGAACAGCGTCAAAACTATCACCAATACCAGTCTGCTGAAAAGCCACCATTATTATTATTATTATTTTGCGGATTAATGTACAGGTAAATGTATCTCATAGATACATATAGCTGTACATTTCATACACCTTAGTCAATCACATTCATGCATATCACCCACATGCTTTTACCCCAGCAAGTCCCATAACAATTGAACATTGCTGCAAAGAAATGCAAAGCTACGAAGACTGAATGTACGATAGCAATTTCATTGACAGACACAATGCAGAGAGCTAGGTACGTTTTTAACATGCTTGCAATCAACTGCGCTGTTTCTATGAGATACATGTAGCTGTACATTAATCCACAGAAACTATAACAGCCCAGTTCATGAAGCAGTTCAGGAGTTCCTTCCCAGAATGCTTAATACCAGTAAAAATGCACATGCTGGAAGATCACAAGGTGCCATGGACAAAGACCCAGTCGAAAGATTGACTTCAATTATTAGGAAGCGCCTGCTATCAAAGACTGTCAATAGCTCCACAAAATGTGGCAGTAATCCCTACCCCCTAACCCCCCCCCCCCCCCCCCCCCCCCCCCCCCCCCCCGCCCATACCGGTCATTACATATATGCTAAACTTCAGCAACGCACATTGCTGGCCCAAAAGGTAGCACATATTTGGATTAGTTAGTACCTTCTGCTATCTTTGAGATTCAGCTTGAATCCAAAATTTTCTAAGGTTTGGGAGCATGGTAAAACTCACTTCTAAGCGGAGAGGTACGTCAAGGGTTATCCGCTTTCACGACCCATAACTTCCCGTAGCGGCAAAACTGTTCCATTAGAAATGCAGTATAAAATAAAATAATTATGCTACTTTTGTTTACAAGGTTTAAAATGGCACTGATAGAATTCCTGTTTTGTATAGAAGCCCACATTTCCTAAGCTCTGGTTATCAAGGACGTTGCTAAGGGCATTACATAATCATTTCAATATTTCGGTTTATAAACCTACTGTCCACAATATATATGGCCACAAACGCCATGGGAAGGGGGTGAGGCAGGGAAACAGTGGACCCGACCCACAATAATCACCACATAGCTCTGGCATATCCAGGATCTGAGGACCCTTCCCCACCCCAACCACACTACTTTGCAGATAAATAGTCTAGAAGGCCAGCCATACAGTACAGCCATGGTAAAAATTGAATGGTGGCTGGATATGATAGGGATGTTCTCAGCTATCATCCTCTTTCCCTTAGGAAGTTTATTTGGGCCCTACAGAAGCTGTAAGTAGGTTGGTCATACAGCAATTCAACCAGTGTCCTTAATTTGGAATGTAGTTAATAGTTAGGTCACTAATGAGCTCATTTGAAGTTCAGTATGTATATCCCTAGAAAAATTTTATTCTATTTTTTATTCTATTTGCAGGTTTCTAGGGATAATAGCTGAGCGTGTTATTCTACATACTGCGTGATCATTACCCAATGCTGAACAGCTATTTCTATAAATTGACTATAATCTCATTTCAGTTAAGCCACTTACACTTTAAAAGCATAAATTATACTAGCGTCCACCTCTATTTTATTCTATTGCATAGAATAAAGCTACAAATTTTTACCATTTATGTATCCCCGCAATCGCACTGCCTTAGTTCTGCTACAGTTTCCGCTCTTAACATTTTGTTTGGGATTCTATCTGTAGTGTGATGCTGTATACAATATCTGTGCACTGGATGTCTCAAAGAAACGTGGTTTTCATGATATTCTACGTTAAAGTTGTTTATTCTATTTTTTATTCTATTTGAGAGTTTCTAGGTAACCAATTGCAAGCCATAGATAAGTACTATCAATTGAGGCTGTAGTGTAGTGTCCATTGCGACAATGATAGCAACTAACCTTAATATGTACCATGTTTGTGTGTGTGAGGTTGCAGTCTGGTGCAATTCTTCCACCTACTTTTAACCCTCCAGCAGAGTGACTATAATCCAGGCCTTTCCAATTGCTGCTTGATTGTGGAAGTACACTAGGAGTCTGTCCCACACTGGACTTGTCATTAGCTTTAGGTTGTTCGTGTGTGTGCCTTGTAAGACGTTGTTGTGCATCAAATTGAGTATATCCAAGACTGGCATCATGTAGCTATAGGATACCAGCGGTACAGAGGCAATAAATGATAATTTAAAAAAATGTATTTTATTTTCACGTTACATGGAGACGAAAAGGTTGCAAAAGGTGCTACAGTGCTCCATACGATGAAGTTATAAGGTCTAGAATGTTCATTCTCAAAGTTGCATGTATAAACGATGAAAGTGAATTGTATAGGATTCAGCTGTTGCACTGAGTTCAGTACTTGGTGTGTGTTGTGAGTGTAAGCAGCTTCTTGTCCTGATAATGGCATATGTGTTTTTAATGTTTGGAGCACATTCAACTCTATGTCCAAGCAACTCCCTCACAATGTGCTAAGCACAAAGTGCAGTTTCATTTTTTGAATTTTTATGTACAACATGTATATATACATCAGCCAACAATAAAGGTTTTTTCAATGTGTCAAGTACCAATATGGATAAAACTAAACTGATGTACTTAGCAGGCTGTATGAACTTTACATTCAAAATGTCTCGAGTTCATTATAATATATGTAGGTTGGCAGGGACTCAAATTCGAGCACTCTTTTTATGATACATGTATGCATTGTTGCATGTGTAATGAATCCTGGTGTGGTAAAATATCTATCCAATCACATTAGATGTCTGTTTTGCAAAACAATGGTGAAAAGTACTGTGCATAAACTCCCCAACATAGCTTTCCTATCTTCACTACCATCTGTCCTCTACCCAATCACATAGGTTCCGTGTAACAAAAATTGGACTTCTCTCGTTGTTTATGGTATCATGCACGGTGAGTTATATGAGTCTACTGTATTTCCAATACAATTTCCATGCCAATGGGAAGCATTTTGATGAATCAAAAAGCTGCAAAGAATTTTTTTTTCCTGCATAGCGACAGCTAAATATACATTGTTTTTAGAATTTTCAAGAGATGACAAATGTTTGAATTAGGATATATCTAGGCCATTTGGACTTGGCCATGTTTGTGTGTAGAGTTTTGTGATTTTGTGTTCAACAATAATAATAATAACTGCAGCTTCAGTTTTGGGTACAACAAACAGTCCTGCACCATCATCTATACCAACTCCACCTCCACTTGGTGTGAGACCCACTTAAACAAAAAGAACTATTTTATGTTTATTATGTGTTTAGATGGGTCTCAGGAAACATGAATGTCCCTCTCCATCAGGTTCTCTTTGCTGCCAAGCCAGAGAAAACTCCGGTTGTAAACATCTTTGGCGTCTACAGCACACCTGTCAGTATCTTCAAAAATGCAGCTCATATATGTACATGTGCACTATTACTCAATTGCATGTTACACCAGGTCAGGCATATATTTTCACAATGATTTAGTGCACACATTATTGGGCCCCAGGTGAAAAAAACGGCGTAATCGCGCGTAATTGTGCGTGAAAAACGGCCATAAACGCGCCAAATTACGCGGTCTTCAAAACGCTGTATCTTCTTGATTGTGCAATATAGTGGAGCTGCATTTTTGCATATTTACAAAGCGGTCCTGTGTCTATAGAAGTCCAAAGATGGTTTAGTTTGCGATGCATCGTTTCGAAGATATTCACAATCAACTTAGAGCAAGATTTCGCGGGCTTCAAGTACAAAACCCCGCGAAATCAAGCCCTTTACTTGAATGTGAATATCTTCGGAACGATGGATCGCAAACTAAACCATCTTTGGACTTCTATAGACACAGGACCGCTTTGTAAATATGCAAAATGCAGCTCCACTATATTGCACAATCAAGAAGATACAGCGTTTTGAAGACCTCGTAATTTGGCGCGTTTATGGCCGATTTTCACGCACAATTACGCGCGATTACGCCGTTTTTTTCACCTGGGGCATTATGTACATATATCAGCATATGTTCAGATACCATCCTGCAATGCCTTCTCCTTAACATCTGGCCTTTTGTAGCCCAGTGGTGTAATGGAAGTGAAGGGTGGGCCTTTGTCACCATCTCACTAGCTGGGCCATTCAGAGGTATGTGCATACACTTACATCTGTATGCAGCCCTTGTGCCATAACTCCCCACCCAGAAATAATAACATATCAAGTCAATGGAAGTTCACCTTGTTCTCAGTTCCTCTTTGTTTGTGGTCCAAATGTGACTGGAGATGTCCTGGGTGACTGTCCATCTGAAACGGTTTGTTGGTGCAAACTTTTTTTTTCTCCTGTGTCCTTTATTGATTTAAAACATATTTTGCCAAAATGCACTACAGGACCTGAATTGTGTGTCTCTACTGATATCCAGTGACCCAAGTACATTTACATCAATTAAGAAAAAGCTGATAGTAGTGGGACGGTAGGATCTTGAGCAGGAGCGCAGTCACTTGCATACTGCATGTACACACAAAAATGTCTACACAATACACAACACAAATACAGTGCAATACACGATATGGCACTATAATTACTTGCAATACACTGTATTTTGCCATTTTTAATGTCATTTTTGTTTATTTCTACTATTTCAATTGTCTCTATTCTGTCCTGTTTAGCGAGAATATGTCTTTCACACTGTTCACCAACTACACAAATGGTGTTGCACTGACAATGTCTGTAACAGGAGAAATCCTAGGTGAAGGTTCTCAGGTCATAATTGCTCTGGTCATTCTGGTCCTTGTGTATATTCTCATTGGATTTGAGGTAAAGTGATCTTTGCATGAATACTTTGTACTTGTGCTAGGGTACTTCGGTCTAATAACATCCATTGAACCTGTTTTGTTCCCAACTAGTTTTCAAATTTAAAAACATTTGTTCCTTTTACAGAACTAGTACTAGTACTTTACAGCTTCACTTCATACACTGTAGTTGTATGCACCAAGTTAAAGGAAATACAGGACATTGAATAATTACTTTTTATGATTGCTCCAATTGGGAGGAGAAATAGTGCAATTGCTGTAGGATACACAGGTCATTTTCTGGCCCTGTTACCCTCTCCGTTATGATAACATAATAAAATGATTTCAAAGATTGTGAATTAAGTGTGTAGTTGTAACGCGTGTAGAGCAGCAATGGATATGTTTCCATCATAAAACATGAACACTTTCACGGTCCAAATATACTGATTACTATTGTGCTATCACGAAATCCCAAGCAACCGCACAAATCAAGTGTCAAATGAGTATTGAAACACCCAATGCACTGCGCCACAAAGGTCAAATTCACTGTTCCGGTTGAGAGAATTAAAGTTGTTTGGTTTGGGCAGAAATAGTTGGGAGCTCCCTCACCCTATCGAATCTCCCTCTGTTTGTGAACCCTCTGCTATTTACTGGTCTTTTCTGTGCTTTTGCTTGGAGTTTATATTATCTAAGCTGTCATTTTACCAGTCATATGTAAATATAATCTTGTGGCAGCTGTGTGCAGCGGGAGGTAGGGACTAGCATATGTGCAGTACAGATGAAGCTGGGTAGTGAATATTTATTGTTATTGCACTGTCCCTTCAGATTGTCCATCGTACATTGGCTGCACTGATAGGTAGTACTGCTGTTCTTGCAGTTCTGTCAGCACTGAACAAGGTGAGAGCATACTCAGGGTATGTGAGCTGTGTGCATGTTGCTGCAGTATACCAGTGCATATTTATGCTTGTGACAATATGTATAGCATTTTATAAATGTTTTCACCTTACTATAATTTATCTTTTCCTGCACACGAGCAACCTCTAGTACATGTAGCTTCATGAGTCTATTACACACCAGCCAACTGAACGTTGTATTGAACCTATGTTCTTGAAAAGAATGCAGTGTTTGTATTCATTTCTTTCTTACTAAGCAGACCTTTTGAGTGGTCCCGTGTGTACAAGCTGATGTGATTGTCTTCATTTCAGCGACCCACACTGGAGACTGTGGTGAGCTGGATTGACCTTGAAACTGTCTGCCTGCTTGTTGGAATGGTGAACACAAATCACTTTATCTTTGAGTAAACAAATCTTATTGCTGGTTTGAATACATTAGATGACCCTGGTTGGAATATTTTCGAAGACGGGATTTTTCGACTACACTGCTATAAAGGTGTACAAATAATGCAACTTAATTCAAGTGTATTATACTGTCCACCTCTGCAGGCCTACAAGATAGCCAGGGGACGGGAGTGGCCACTTATTATTTTACTATGTGGTCTCACTGCATTTGTGTCAGCTTTCTTGGTGAGCCATTGTGTTTGATTCTGCAGCTAATGCTACATGCAAAGATAGCAACAGAACAGGTTTTACTGTTTAAAAGTTTGTTTCATGAGTAATCGGAAATCTGGAGCATTCAATGGGATGCTTGTCGTTTTTGCTCATACATTGTGCCATTAGCATTAGAAAATAGGATGTAAAGCATAGCAAAAGACAATGAAAAAATTGATGTCATGTTGCCTGGCTTGTTCAATGCATCTGATTTATCAGTGAATGTAAAATACCGATATGTAGGAACTGCTGAAACACTAATTCCAACACCACAAAAAGAAATCAACCAATAAACGTGCTGTATTTCATCCTCAGTAATTCTATGGAGAGTTTCACAAATCCCTTGTATTCACTAAACTATAGGCCTGGACTAATTTACTCATTATGCCTCAGACTATCACACGTTAGTACACTTAAACCAGGATTGTTAAAGTGTCAAAACATTGGGTTTGACACAACCCAGGGTACTAGTATTGTATAACCAAATTGTGTTGGTATAGGTGTACTATTTCTCGTAGCTATAGCCTACCATTTGAAAGAAACATGATCCTCAATTATACATGTATATCAAAGCTCTATTTTATGCAGTGAATTCATACAACATAAATCACTCCTTTTCTACATAGGACAATGTGACAACAATTCTCCTTATAATACCTGTTACTATCAGGTTAGTGGTGGGTGACGTTTGGGTTTTATTAGCAAGTGCTGTAATTTACATATATTTTTGCATTCGTGTTGCATGTTAGGTTGTGCCAGGTGCTGAGATTAGACCCCAGACCAGTAATTATTGCAGAGGTGGTCTTTTCCAATGTTGGAGGAACAGCCACAGGTATGTATGCAAATTACATGGACAATAGGGAAAATGTGAACAAAAGAGAGGGGGGGGGGGGGGGGGGGGGGGGGGGCTACAATGCTTCAGCAGCAAAAATAGTAATTTGTCAGCTTCCTCTACAGTGCATTACTTGTGCCAAATGCCACACCACATTACATAGATGCATGGAGCTCATAACCTTATCAGTAAAGGATGAGTCCATATATCTCTGTATGTGATATCGAAATGTTGCATTCAGTAGAAATTGACTTGATCCAACTCTAAACACACCCTGCCAGAGCTGAAGAACAACTAACTGAGGAATTCACTTAGATACATCATTTACTAAAATCTAGTGCATCGTTGTACACTAGTGCCACAGAGCCTGTAAGGAAATCCCTTTCAATATCTTCAATAAGAGCCACATTATAGATGTCTACAGCACTTTACAAGGACATTGACAAAGATGAACTCATTGCATCTTGCACCATTCAGTTACAGTTACTGACAAAGCTACTATTGAAGTTTCAGATCATACAGTGCATCAACCAAGTTGGTTGATGCACTGTATACTTTTCAAATTTGGGCCTGTGTGATAGCGGTCATTCAACAAAGGCCCAACCAACATGGGTGATGCACTGTATGATCTGAAACTTCAATAGTAGCTTTGTCAGTAACTATAACTGAATGGTGCAAGATGCAATGAGTTCATCTTTTCATTCCACAACCCCCACATAATCTTTTCTCATCATGTACTTGTTCTTGGATTCCTTAAATAGTTAGGGTTACTTCCTGAGACATTTCAATAACACTCTTCACTCAACCAGTAAATGTCAGGTAGACCAAAATGTTGCTTTTGGTCCTCAGAGCTGTATGGACATAATCACTGGTGGATTGACTTTGTACAATGGATCCAAATGTTTTGATCAACAAAATTTAGCATGGATTAGGGAGTGATGTACCACCGTTTACTTTGCATTTGGTTATACTGATCCTACCCAGATTCAATCCAGCACCACAAAGAATACGAGGTCAACAGTTGTGAAGTATTCATACCCTAACATCAGGATTACTTCAGATTGCAAAGGCCTTCTAGTATATTGTCCCCATCTATTCAAATGTGGATGAATTTGGATGCATCAATATGTGTTTTGGCCACATTCTCACCAGAATATTAGTCATTTCACAAGTGTTAGATTGCATATGCTATTATGGTGTCTCCCCGTAGAAGGAGATGCATATGGTTGCTGATAGACAGTCTCTTTAAACTCTCTCAAGCAGTTGAAACAGCTGTTTGTCTTCGTAAGGATCTGCCTTTACTGTCGCAGTCTTACATGAACTTGAGGAAAGTGATTTCCCATAATGCACATAACATGGGTTGCATCCACAACATGACAGTACTGCCATTCTTTACAAGGGGTTTGTGAGACGTTTATTGCTCAGTCTCCCAAGATCTTCTACAAACAATGAGCTGTAGTTCTGTATTCATGAAGTAACTTGTTTATTATGATAGAGTGTAAGAGACACCAGTGACATGGTGGCTATTTATTAGCTTGTGGGTCACATGCGCATTTTTGCCCCCCAACCATGAGTTCAATCCCTCATACAAATACAGTTGTATTTTAGTGCCTGTTTGTGATACATAAAAGGTTTTAGATGTTGTCCAAGATCTTATACGGTTTTGAAAAATGCTTGAAGCTTCAAGAAGTTCACAGGAGAGAAATAATTCATTTTTCTTGTATCTGCTCCTAAGGGATTCTAGTATTGTGTCAATAACAATGTAGAAAGTGTTCTGTTTCCATGCTTGTAGTGGCATTTCAGCATCCTGGTCGCGCTGCACTGCCTGAGTGCGTAGTCGTTGTTTGACCATAAAAACCACATGTTGGTTGCTATTTGTTGCTTTATTTTCAAATTCTGCCGTCAGAATCCTCAAAAGACTCTATGATTGCAGAGACATGGGAGATTACAAAGCTCTGTATTTTCACCACTTGATTGTGTTATGTTTAAAATGATGCTATTTGTAAGCCACCATCTTGGTATTCAGTGTGATACATGACAAACCCTTAGTTCTGTAGCAAACCTAAGAGCTATATGGATAAGGTAAATAATACAATCTGTCATCAATAGCATTTCCTTATGATAGCAAGAATAAAGGAAGTTTAAGAGATAATTATTTTTCATACTTCTACAACTGTATAATGATTATAGCTGAATGCATACATTTCATTTCCCTGCAGCCATTGGTGATCCTCCAAACATTATCATTTTAGCTCACAGCAGCATAAAAGCAGCTGTAAGATGATTTGTGGTCAACCGGGTGTGTGCATATCTAAACCGCAACTATTATAATGCAGGGCATCAGCTTCACAGAGTTCACAGCACATCTGTTTCTTGGTGTTATTTTTGCAACTGTGATGGCTTATATTACAATAACGTGAGTGCAGGCATGGAAATGGTGTTGTGTAGATGCATCATTGGTCTTTGCATTTGCAGTATTATGTATACATGTTGCTTCCAGTATGTCAAGTGGAGGAACACTGAAGCCGCTTGCATATTAGGTAAGAATTGGTGGATTCATAAGGTCAGCTAGCCATAACAATTATATTTTCTGCACATATTTTAATGATAAATATGGTGTTGGTGCAATGTGTCCATGTAGAGAGTCTTTTGGATGGTACCTTAACCAACCTTGTACTACGTACAAACACAACTACATACAAGTTTGGTAGTTGTACATATCCCAAAAATCATGCTCGAAAGAGCTGTTAATATGAATGTATTTCACACCAAATCTATGGACCAGTTACAATATCATCCTTAAGAAAGTTAATCATATAAGCATCAAAATGAAATAGCGAGGGATTCTTCCTTCCAGCAGAGGTCCATTTGTATATATATATAATTATTTTATTATATCGGGTGTTCCTGAATGAGCGCAATATTTTTCAAACAGTTATTGCACCATATAAAATTAGATATGCATTATTTTGATGTAGCAAATGTACTTATTAGTCAAATAATGGAGAAAATAAATCAAAGGTTACGCGAAGTTAAAGCAGTTAATTGATTGATTCATTAATTGATTGCAATTGATCAATTCATGTATCAATTGATTAATTGATTGAT
Source organism: Ephydatia muelleri (assembly GCA_013339895.1). Lineage (NCBI taxonomy): Eukaryota > Metazoa > Porifera > Demospongiae > Spongillida > Spongillidae > Ephydatia > Ephydatia muelleri. The sequence continues at coordinate 3,850,691 of JABACO010000022.1, forward strand.
TGATTGGTTGATTGATTGATTTGATTTTCAGTAGCATTTCTACAAATAAAAAACAATAAACACACACATTCTGAGGCAAGTAATGGCATGCATACATACACCTACAAACTGCCTACTAATGGATGCAATGTGCAAAATAATTTAAGGTCAACAGTACTGAGACTAGAACCAAAAACAGCACTGTTCTGAGAAGAGGTAACATCTTGAGGTAAGGAGTTCCATATAAGTGTAAGTGGCCAAATCACAGCAGCAAGATAATAGAGATTAGCACAAAGTACAGACTGACATGCATACAAAAATAAGTCCTTATATACAAACAATGGCATAATCGTAATGTTCTAGAAGAGTCTGCGAATGAGACTGCGCAGGCGTGAACATGGCGGATCCGTTACATTGCTCCCCTTCTTTTTTAATGTTGGATGTAGGGGCCATAGCGATCGGGGGCACGCCTCTGACGGATCGGATAGCGACGTTCTGCTTCAGGTGCTTCTTGTGCAGCAGGCGGTGGGTGCTGCTCTCCATGAGCTCCTCCTACTGCAGGACCAGCAGGGATGTCCACTGGAAGGTCTTCATGCTCACCTTCTTCAACGTCATCATCTGATAACAGAAGGTCCTCATCACTTACGCGAGAATTGGCATCAACCCTTGTCTGTTGAGGCACTACAGCACGTTTTGTTCGTTCTACTGGGGTGGGATGTACATCAGCCTCAGTGCTCTGTTTCATGCAGGGCTTTAGTCTATCAAAGTGAACAATTTGATATCTCCCTCCTCTCTGGTTCTTGATCTTGTATGTGCAGCTGCCCATATTCTTGACCACTGTGTATGGCCCTGTCCATGGGTGGAATAGCTTTCTGCACTGACCTCGTGGCACTGCTGGTAAGAATAACCACACCAAGTCACCTTCCTTTAACTGTTCCCCATGAGCCTTCCTGTCATAAATAGCCTTCTGCCGGAGATGCTCAGACTGGCAGTGCACTCTCACGCTTGCATATGCATCCTGCAACCTTTTCTTTAGCTCCTGCACAAAATCTGGAAGTTCCTTATCCTCCTCCTCCCGCCTTAGAGGGTACATGAGGTCCACAGGAATAGCTGGCTTGGCGCCCAAACATCAGGAAGAATGGGCTATAACCTGTGGAAGAGTGCACACTTGTGTTATATGCAAAACACAATTTGTGAATATAGTTCTCCCAATCAGCTGGGTTGTCTCCCACTGCGGTAGCCAGCATGTCCAGCAGAGTCCGGTTAAAACGCTCTACCATCCCGTTCCCCTGTGGCCTGTAAGGTGTAGTGTGAGATTTCTTAATCTGCAACAGTTTACATATTTCCTTGATGAGCTCCGATTCAAACTGATGGCCTTGGTCGGAGTGAATCTGCTCCGGGGGAGAGAAACGGCAAAACATCTCGTCAACAAGTTTCACTGCAACGGTAAGGGCCTCTTGATTAGGAATGCCATACACCTCCACCCATTTTGTGAAACAATCTGCTGCCACTAAAACATACTTACTACCTCTGTTGGTTTCTGGTAGGGGACCCATGATGTCCACACAGACTGTCTGCATAGGATACCCGGCTCGAAGTGTCTGCAGGCCAGCCCTTCTTTTTGGGGCGGTAGACTTCCTCCTTGCACATATATCACACCTTTTGCACCATTCCTCTACATCCTCACCACACCCAGGCCAATAAAAACGTTCCTTTAGTCTCCCTAACATTTTCACTTTACCGAGATGTCCCCCAGCAGCTCCCTCATGAAGTTCTTTAAGTACTTCATCGTGCAGGACATAGGGCAAAATAAACTGGGATTTGTTTGCATCTTCCAAATCTTTTCTCCACAACAATCCTTTATCCAAAACTAGAGAATCCCATTGCTGTAATAACCACTTACTTTCCCTCCCCCAGGTATTCAATTCTTCGGAAGATGGCAGCTCCCCTAGGCTAACAGCATTGTAAACTGGTCCAATGATGGGATCCACGGATTGAAACTGGCGCATTTGCTCAGCTGTGTATGTCTGAAAAGGCAAACTGTTAACTACACCCACCAATGCCGATCCTTCAGGTACATCCTTAGAATGACTACTGCGTCCACACTGTCTACAGGGGATTCGTGACAGGGCATCTGCATTGTTATGTAGTGACCCTTGCCTATGAACCACTGTAAAGTCGTATTCTTCAAGACGTTCTAGCCAACGAGCTAATTGTCCTTCAGGCTCTTTAAAGTTTTTCAGCCAGACTAGAGAGCCATGATCTGTCTTTAATGTGAACCGTCTACCCAGTAGGTACTCTCGGAAGTGTTTCACAAACTCCACCACTGCCAAAAGTTCTCTCCTTGTAACACAATATCTTTGTTCTTGTCTGCTAAGGGACCGGCTAGCATATGCAATTACACACTCGGGAGCATCACTGTTAACCTGTGATAATACTGCACCAATACCACAGTCACTTGCATCAGTGTCCAGTATAAAGCTCTTTGACCAATCTGGGTGGGCAAGAATAGGGGAAGTCATTAGACACTTACGAAGGTTATCAAATGCCTGTTGACAGGTATCAGTCCATTGGTGAAAAAATTTACATTTTGTAGGCTTAAGCTTCAGCCCCGCCTCCCGGAGCTTCATCAAGACACTAGCAATATGTCGCAAATGATCACCAAATGAGCTCCCCACTACAATTATGTCATCAAAATATACCAAACAACTGGACCACTTAAGGGTGCCCAGCACTCTATCCATCAAACGTTGGAATGTGGCGGGCGCATTACATAACCCAAAAGGCATTACCCTGAACTGGTATAAACCCTCTGGTGTGGAAAAAGCTGTCTTGGGTCTATCCTCCGGGGCCATTTCCACCTGCCATAATCCGCTGGCTAGATCCATTGTAGTGAAGAATTTGGATCCCCCCAATGTGCCCAGCGTATCATCGATTCTGGGTAAAGGATAAGCATCTCTTTTGGTTATGGTGTTTACCTTCCTGTAATCCACACAAAAACGCAATGTTCCATCCTTTTTCTTCGCAAGTACAATGGGAGATGACCATGGCCCTTCTGATGGCTCCACTATTCCATTGTCCAGCATTTCTCTAAGGAGTCGACGTACATCCTCTCTGCGTGCTTGAGGGATCCGACGGGGAGGACACTGGATGGGACCTTCGGAGCCCGTATTGATTCTATGCTGCAACAAAGATGTATGACCCAGGTCACTACTCCTGAAAGAAAAACATCTTTATACTCCATTAGCAATGAAAACAACATCTCTTTTTCATTCTGGTTGAGTTGGTCCCCTGCCCCCAATACCAGGTTCCAAAGCTCTGCCTGGTCCACAGACGACTCCTTCCCAGATGATTTTCCAACAGATGCAGCATTCAGTTGTACAAGATCTTGTTCAATTAACTCCATCTTTGCTAGCTCCACCCCTTTCTGCAAAACAATGCTAGAGTCACGAGGATTAAGAACACGAATTGGAAAGGTTTCCTTGTTAGAGCACATCACAGCCCTTGCCACCATGACACCACACGACACAGTTGGGTTATTTTCAATCATCCATATACCACTTCCTACATTGCACAATGGTTTCACTATGATCTCCATTTCACTTACTGCTGGGACAGTTATTTCATGCATAGTTACCACCCCAACAAACTGTGTCACTTGTTTACACCTACCAGCATCCTGAAGACCAACTGAAAGATCAACTGATGGGAACTTAAGCAACTTTTTCCCAACATCAATTACACAGTTATGCTGTTGTAGGAAATCTAATCCTAAAATGGCATCGACCACAAGCTCACCAGACACCACAAAATTTCCAACAAACTCAAATCCTTCAATACACACCTGAGCCCTTGTCAATCCTTTAACCAACAGTGGGGTACCATTAACACCTACAAGCTTTTTACCAGTCCATTGTTCCAAGGACAACTTGGTACTGTCGATTTTATTCCACATGTTTACATTTAACAATGACACAGTAGCCCCAGTGTCTACCAAAAGTTCAAGAGGACAAGCTCCTATCATGCCAGACACACTAAACTGATAGCGCTAGATACGGATAAAGTTGGTACGGTTACCATCTTTTTCTGGGCCTTCACATGTCCTTCCCCTCGTGGCTGGCCCGTGCCTCCGAGGGGTTGAAGTTTCCCTGCGACTGTTGCGACTGGCGTTCCCAGCAATTTCGTGCAATGTGGCTTTTTCTCCTGCAGTGCCAGCACGTAGGCCTCTTTTTCTCAGCTCCTCGCCCTTGCGTAGTTCCCTGGGATATCGGTTTACCTGCACTTGAAGATTCAGCCTTGTTCACTACCAAAACCTCCAACTTCTGTAGCCTGTCGTTTAGAACCTTCAATGCCTCAGCCAATGTTTCAGGGCCAGCGGCAGCAGTTGTTGCAATATTTCCCTTTTGCGCACCACTAGTAGACCCGAGGTAGGACTCCAGTTCTATCGTGGCGGTCACCGCAGCATCCACCGTTTCCGGCCGCTTTTGCCGCACTCCGAAAGCTATCTGCGGGTTCTCGATATGCGCAAGATATTGAGTCAATGCTAACCTCTCTCGAGCCTTTTCCTCTAAGTTGCTGTACGCCTTGTCTGCCAGCACCTTAAGGGCATCACCAAAGGTGGCCCAGTCTTCGTCCTTACGCCTCGTGCGTGTGTGAAGCTCTGCCACATAGAGCTCCTTCTTGCTGTCAGGTTCAAAACGTTGCTTTAGAGCCTTCAAACACTCACCGTATTCCTCCCGCACGTTTCTTGGGAGCTTTTGGAAAGCCGTCCTTGCCTTACCAGCGAGTCTTACCTTAAGCCATTTCAGTTTCTCGTCTTCAGTGGCCCATTTGTTCAATGCTGCTACACTTTCGAAGTGCTCTATCCAGTCGCTCCAACATTGAGACTCTCCGCTGTATATTTCTGGCAGGAGCAAAGGTTTCCCAGACATCCTGCCGACTACGCCAATGTAAGTGGCCAAATCACAGCAGCAAGATAATAGAGATTAGCACAAAGTACAGACTGACATGCATACAAAAATAAGTCCTTATATACAAACAATGGCATAATCGTAATGTTCTAGAAGAGTCTGCGAATGAGACTGCGCAGGCGTGAACATGGCGGATCCGTTACATAAGGATGACACGCTTGGCGAAAAAGTGGGAGCGAAATGCGTGATGAGGTTAATATTCAGACTGCAGGACGAGAATGACCTCTGATGGTACAAAGCCTGGTCAGGTTGTTGGAAAAAACTGTCAAATGGAAGATTATGAAATGTTTTGTAAAATATGGCACGACTACAGATTGTAAATATAATTAAAAAACTAGAACCTGGTTAGCACAGTTGCTTTTAACAAATGTTCTGTCATTTTTCATTGGTTCCCAAAGTGGTGTATTACACCTTACTCACTTTATAGTATTCCTTTGCAATTCATAATATCTATAAGAAATGTTGGAGTGTTTTGACACAAGATATTAAACCAAGTACACACAGTTCCAGTGTTGCTGCCATGGCTTCCCTCCTATTGCTTCCACTCCACAGATGTGGCCTTCCTTGTGTGTCTATATAAGACGTACGTGTGACCGCTTCTGGAAAGTAGTACTTAAGTATGGAACCCCTGGCTCCACAAAGATATTCTATGTATTGAACTGGTTCAGCAATTCTTTACTTAAGCCATATATTAGCGTGCTGGTATACAATACATGTCTGATACCAGAAACACACATTTTGCATACATTGCATACTGGTATAGTTTGAGGATCCATGTAAGCAAGATACAGTTTAATGTCATCAGCAAAGATTTTAATGCCAGCAGGAGATAAAACATGGTTGGGAAGGTCATAATAAAATAACAGAAACAATAAAGGCCAAGAACAGATCCTTGAGGTAGTCCACTGGTGACTGATATATACGGAGAGACATCATTGCACATTGTGTGCGATCATTCAAAAAGACTTTAATCCACTCAAGTAAGACTGATTTGAAGCCATAAGTAAGCAATAACTTCCAATGGGACTCAGTGTCACAGGTCTTAGCAGTATAAGTGTATGCAGCATCGACCCTCATACCGTGATGGACATTCAAAGTCCAATCATTCAAAGTTGCCAATAGCTGTTGTAGTGTCACAACTTATAATAGGGCATGCGGATATTTAGAGTGTGTGCACGTGGCAAATTCATGAGGGGATTGGCGTGTTAGTGTAAAGGAGTCATTGTGTTGCATTATCAAGGAATATTCTAACTTGTGTGAATGGGCAGAATGCGAGCCACAAAACCAGACTGATCAAGACCACGAGTCCAAAGAAAGGAAACCATTGATGATGCAACTATACTCTTTGTAACTTTGCAAGAGATACACATTTGTGAGACAGGTGGTCAATTTGTGTGAAGCTTTTTTTAAACACAGGACAGACAAGAGCAGTTTTCCAAATTAGTGGTATAAGTCCAGTTTGCATTGACATCCCATAAAGAAGCAATAATGGAAAAGCAATAGCAGAGGCTAGAGAATAGAGGGGAGGCCATCTCCTAGGAGTGCTGGAACATTTTGAGTGCATCTTTTGTTTTAGAGCTGTGAAAATCTTATCAAATGAGAAGAGAACAGAGCCCAAAGGTTCTCCCTCAGGGAAACAAGACAGAAAAGGAGGCAAACCATCATTGTTTGTAAAAATGATTTATAACATTTTTACATTTATCATAATTCAAAGCAGTCAGTTTATCATTCGAGTCAACAAAGATGACACACTTTCTTCAGCGCAAGCGGCACCTAATATGCTTGGGCAAGACCGATAACAGCAAGGAACAAATGGAGCTATGCAAGTGTGGAGTATATTAGATATTTGAGACCAGAACACTTAAACAGAACTATTACTTCACAGAAACCACCACTATTCATTTAGGGAAAATTAATTGCCATGTGATTACATGAGAGAGATTGGTTCAACAACAGAAATGTCCCAACTCAACTCAGGAAAGGAAACTAAAACCTAATCAATGTCAATGCACAATCTGAGTAAGAACATTATGACACAAGTCATAAATAATATGGGAAAAGTAACCCAGACTGATAGGAACATCCCAATTAATATCTGGTAGATGAAAACAACAAAACCATGGATAATTTGTCATGGAAAAAAAAATGAATGAGCACAGAGCTGTAATGTCTACACTATTGATGGGGGATTATAGAGACAAACTAAACAAAATCGAGAACCACGGAAAGCACTTAAATAAAAAGAAATCCAGTTTAATTGCGTGGTTTAACTTTTAAAACCCTTTAAAATTCAACAATTTGATTTGGAATAAATCACCAAACTAGTTTGTGCTTAACTTATTGAAAAATAAGTACTATTGATGTAATATGGGGTTATTAAATAGAATGGGCTATTAGCCCTAAAGAGCACTACAACGTCCATCTTTTAACCTGTCACCCAGAACTTCACTCTTGTAGGGCTAATAACTATCTTATATTCCCAAGTAACTGTGTCAGCTATCATTGTTCCTTGTTTCTTTGCTTTTTGCACCAGACAACCCAAATTTATCCTGCTCTGCATTATCATGGAGTGTAATACTGGTAGCTATGGTAGAGTACAAAAAGAGCACATGATGCCAGTTTTTCAATCCACAACACAATAGCACAAAGCGGAATTCTGGATTTAAAATTGCATTTAAGAATGTATGTTAGACATTGGATATGTGTTAAAGGAACATTTGAAACCTATTACTCAATGCACATGCATTCTTTAAATTGGCCCACATGAGCATAGTTATGTGTATGCTACCTTCTATTTGTTCAGGCTCACATAGTACAATAAAAAGAATCAAGTGTTCTTAGCATAAGTGTACGCTTTCTTCATGTAGGCCTGCACACATAACAAGTAGTATTAGTTCAGAAGGCACATGATGTTTTGTGGTACTATTCAGAATAATACCGCTTTGTAACTGTGCACCAGAAATGAAATCTAACACACGTACAACTTTAGCATTCCTTTATAGCTCTGGGCAGAAATAAGTAACCTTCCACAAACTTCTAACCAGTTTGCCAAAGTGAAGCTCCCCCATTCGAGCCTAGCATACACCTGGCATGCCTCATAGGACCTCACTTGGGAAACTTGGTTAGAAGTTTTTAGAAGGAACTAGACCTTGCCGATTTAAGCCCAGACTAAAAATGCATAACATGCACACATTTAAGTACACCTGGGTGTACAAACGTACCACTGGTATGACGCCCAGGACATTAGACACTAGACAAATTTTGTTCTCAGTGCTTTATTGTTTGCGCAGAGTTAAAGAGCGAGATACGGATGTGGAAGCAAGCAGAGAAGACCCTCCCAGTTCTGTCTGGAGACGAACTGGTGATCAAGAAAGCTCTGAAGGCCAAAATAAAAGAAGTAAAACAGCAGTTACAAACCCAGCGAAGACGGAGGTTAGCCTTTAGACATTCCATGCCTCTTCAAATTAAACAGATATGGATTTATTTTGCCATGATTGGTTTATAAGAGATTGTTTGTTTAGTTCTTGCATTTAGAATGCGAGACTTGGCTATGGTGATACTTGTTTTAGTTTCTACATCTAATAGTGTTGACAATCAAGTTTATCACAGGACAGGTTTACATGTACTTCTATTTAATATTATGTTTGATACAAAATGAAACAGTTTATTTGTTTTTATGTGGCCACTTTGTTTCCTTCTAAATTCTAGAGTGCACAGGTCATCTGAAGTTCTACACAAAACTGTGACAGAACTGGAACAAAAATACTATATCACAGACAAGATTCTTCTAGTGAAGTCATTGATAGTCATGACAGTTGTGGTCATCTTGTTCTTTCTGTCTAATGCCATTCCAAACATTACTGTGGGTGTAGGTACGTAGTTTTGCATGCAAGGACAGTAGTGATGAGTACTCATATAGACAAGCTGTTTAATTAGTTGAATTGCCAGTGAACCATATTAATTATGATTCTTTGCATATTACAGCAATACTAATGCTGTGCAAAAATGGGGTATTTATGAGGTATGCATTAAGCTCACTTTAATTTTTGAATTGAAGTGAAATAGTCCAATGCAATGCAAGGAAATATACTCTGGTTCCTTTGTCCAAAATGTGATAGATGGTATGTAAGATAGTAATTATGTCACTCTTTTGTACTCGCACTCGACCTGATGCAGTGGTTTTGTCACATTTTAATCTTAGTTCAGCAATAAAAGAATATCAGATTTTAAATGCCCCTCATTTTGCTCCATCTTCATAATTTTCTGCAAAAAATAACTGAGGCATTATCAATTTGTTGTAATCAGCTCAAGAGCTGTGGGACAATTGTAGTGCTGTTCAGACATAATCCACTGCAAATTTTGAATGTTTAGCTGCTTATATAGTAGAGCTATAGCAGCATGGTTTTATAAGTGCATTTCATAATTACCTGGAATTTAAACCAAACATCATTGTTCTTTAATTCAATTTTATCAATTTCTCTTGATTTTATGATCTTTTGATGTAATTAATCATCAATGAGCAACTTCCTGCAATTATATCTTTTGACTGCTACTGACATCAAGGATAACATTGCTACCTACCCCATAAGCCCTTTTGCCTTTTTTCAGCAAGTTCCTTATTAATTCATGTACTACAATAGCTTGTATAAGTTATTGGTCATGCTGGGCAATATTCAAAGAGTAATGTTTAACTATGAAATTTTCTCTAATTCCAATACTGCTTTGTTACACGAATTATAGGATTAATTGCCATATTTGGAGCAGTGACATTGATAGTATTGTCAGGCATCAGGGACCTGGAAGAAGTGATGCACAAGATTGAATGGTCCACTCTCCTCTTCTTTGCAGGACTCTTCGTTATGATGAAAGTGAGTAAATTGAATACAAATACATGGTTTGGGTGCAGATAATAGCAGGGTTAGAACAGTAAATGAAATGTATCTGTAGGTGAAGAAATGCATGTAATAAATGTTTGCACAGTACAGATTTCATTTTGTTGTTTCATTTTGAAAAAGTGCCCAGAAAGATGGTGGACATTGTACACCAGATTGTTGGGCACAGTGACCATAATTATATGCATACATCATTGAAAGTACACAGGAGGGGTGTCCCCTCTTTGTTTAAAACATAAAATAATTTTAATATCTCATTTTACATATAAGATAATATGTATTTTAAATACAATTTCTCTTAACTTAAAAGTTCTCTGTATTATTATTGATGAAACACGGATACGCAATAATACGAGCACCTAACAACCTACCTAGGACACAAAGAGTCATTATCAGTTATCAAAATGATGACAATCGAGCCAGTAAAGCCCTAGCATTGGTCGTGACCAGGGCAATGCTTAGCCTTCCATAAAGCCCAGACACTGCTGAAGACTTGAGAAATTTAATTAAATATCATTTTAAACAGATGAAATTTGTCCATTCGCTTACATGTATGTGAAATAGCACTAATATACCAGTACTGGAGAGGGCACCCCCACTGAATGTGCTCCTCCCCTCCCCCTGGTTCCCCTGCTGTTTCCTTGATATTTTAAAGTACTATAATACTTTATGCATTGTATGATGCTCTGCTTCACAGATTGCTTTGATGTGACCATTGTATTTGTTTTGAGTTAATGTGGGCTTGTAATACTGTGTTCCATAGGGATTGGAAGAGCTGGGATTGCTCGAATACATTGGATACAAGCTTGTATATGTAATAGAGGTAAGAATTGAGAAGCTAATACAGTCCTTTATTACTAAGCTGCTATTTGCAGAGAGTTCCCAGAGAGCAACAGAATTTAGTGGCAATCATTCTCATTCTTTGGATGTCGGCTTTTATTTCTGCATTCATTGACAACATTCCTTATGTGACTGCCATGGTAGACTTAATTTCTCTCAGAAATACTATTACACTCTTTCTACATGTAGATCCCAGTAATAGTAACACTGTCTGAGTCCCCAGATTTGTGCATAGACATCAAACCAATGGTTTGGTCTCTTGCATTTGGAGGTTGCCTTGGAGGTAAGCACTCAGCCACGTATGTACACCTTTCATGTTGTGATTTCGTAATTGTCCCAGCCATTTTGCCAGTAACTTCACTTTTTCTTTCCTGAATGACTGCTGGCAACATTACTGATTATTGTTATACTATTGTTCAATATATGAGGGATATTGTGTTGTCATTTGCTGAAGTTATTCACGACTTCATCATTTCCTCTCAAGTTTTAATAGACTCAGTTCTTTTCAACAGGAGCTAGAATATTGTTCATAATATTGCCTACAATTATATTACTGGTGTTTATTTTAATATCACTTTAACTGTATCTTATTGAGAATTATTGTTAGTACATTTAGTAATGTGTTTATACTATTCATGCAGTATGTAAATCCATTTATGTCACTAATAAGTTTCACAACTCCCAATTAATTAGCCGCATGTACCATTTTTCTTGGTCATCATACTCCTCAGTGTGTATTGCCATAAAGTTTCACTGTATACTTTTGTTGCTGGTTGTTTTTTTAATAAACCATCGATATCTCTAATCTGCATGACAAACAAGAATGGTCATAAATATAGAACTCGGAGTTAATTGCAAAACAAAAAATGACCAAGAAATGGATTCATTATATATAATTCAAACTTGAAATATACAACAGAGTTTGCATTAGTGTGCATAAGCATAGCTTTGGCCTATGATGCGTTTTTAAGTCATCCTGTGCATACCTATGTTAGGAAACGGGACTCTGATTGGAGCATCTGCAAATGTTGTGTCTGCTGGAATAGCTGAGCAAAATGGATACAAGATAACTTTCAAATACTTTATGAAGTATGTTCAATTTCATTGTTTTTAAGTTGCATTCACAAAGGACTGTTTATGCAGGATAGGATTTCCGATTATGATAACTACTGTCTTCTCAGTGATGGTGTACCTCCTTGTTGTTCATATTGGTATCGGATGGAACGTTGAGAAGTGTGCTGTTTAGCCTAATTGCTTGCATTCATGCTCTACCATTGTTATGTATTAATCATTGCCAATATGGTTCCTATGCCATTGTGAGGTGTATGCACTGCATTTGCGAATAAGATGTTAACTAGAGAATAAATTCAAATGCATCTCTAACTACTGTCTTAATTAACATGCTTTTTAGTTTGCAAAGGTTTCAATTATGAATAGGATATGCCAAATTTGGTGATTCTTGGAGCTCCCATAGGGGGTAAAGAATTCTGTTTCCAAGAGCCTCAAAGATGCTATATGGAAGCTGAAGTAATCCTGTCTTGTGCAGAAACTCCCTCATTGTAAATATCAATGGCATAAAGGAAAAGTCTATCATTCCGGGAGCACAATCCTGAAGCCTTGGAAGTGAAAGATGCAATGAAGGCAGCAGAGGAGTGGTATGAAAGAGATACAACCCCTGTACACTCTGCAAAGCACTGAGTGTCAGGTACTGCATGCAAGGCCACCAAAACAAAATATGTGGGAGTGGATCTAGACAGATGAACCAACATCCAGAAACTTCCACAAAGACATAGAAGGATTAAGGCGGCTTGTGGATCTGTGGTTGAAAACTCAATTGTGAGACGTTGCTGCTGTTTTAAGACAATAAAGTTGGCACATGTAGGGGATCTGCAGGATGACAAAATGCGGCACCTCAGACATTTCTAAACTAGAAAGAAAAAATTCAACAGTGTGATATTGACCCAGAGAGGGGTCAAGTTCCTTAATGACAATTAGTGCTAAGATGGCTGACCTCTTGCCTCTATGCCGGCAGTATCCCATCATCAATATGCCAAGCTTGGTAGCAAAGATACAAACAATCATTATCAGCACTAATGGCCTCTGCTACCTTGTGGAGGACAGGAGAAAATACAAAGGATCCAAGAGAGTCTCCATATTGTACTCTTCAGTATGTCATTGGGCCTGGGCACTATTAGCACCAAGCGGTCTAAGGGAGAAGGTCTTCAAGAAAGGCTTACCTGGAAACAAGGTTGAAAGTGTTCTTTTGATCATTTTATTGACTCAGACTTAAAAATAGCCACAAAACTGAGATACACATTCTATAGCGCCTATACCTACATTTTCAGCCTTTTTAACATGGTTTGAAATATGCCTGTGACTTGGTTATTGAGCAGTGCACAGCAACCAAAGACAGAGACACAAAGGGCATGGGCACACTTTCGTCATTGTTGTGATGTTTTCTTAGCTCCAGGGCCACACAGATAAAAAATAATAGTACGTGCTATTTTTATTTTTATTTTTATATATTAATTTCTCACTGCTGTTTGCGGCTGGACACAAATCAGATAATGGGACATTATGGTATACTTTGAATGATGTAAAAAAAGAACATTACTCAAAGAGCTCATTCTATATCGTACTTTTTGCAACCCACATTTCATGCTTTTTTCAAGTCATCTCTTTGAGCTCATTTGTTCTTTCATACACCCTACCACCGCAGTTATTAAAATTACCTATGCGCACAGCTTACAATATTACTCTCATAGCCGCGCATCCTTTTTATACGTCCATGTGATAGAGGCGGTATCTAAGAGGGGGTACTTCGATTCGATCGTGCGTAGCTAAGACTGTGACAATTCAGCACCTTACGCGGCATGTGTATTTTAAGTGCGGTTTGAATGGAGCATCACCACACACATGTACATGTAAACAAAGTTCAGGAGCGATGCAGGGTGTGTGGTCGCTTGCTTTTGGCACCTAGGGATAAGAAATCAAGGCGGTATAGTGTACCGCTGTCAAAAAAGAACCAAAAATACTGTGGCTACAAACCAGTCCTAATATCTATTAGCACCTTTAGTTCCCTTTACGAACAAACCTTTATGTCTGCTTTTTAATTGTCGCTGGCGTGAAGAATCGTTTCTGTATCGAAGAGGTATGCAAAGACTAACCCGCTTTCAAGGCTCGTAGCTTGCCGTAGCAAGTTGACTACGCCTCGTGGTTTGGAACACAAAAAAAAGTTGTTCCTTCCCTTGTAGGGTGTTAAAATGGCGATTAGCCCATCGCTATTTTTGAGTGAGCTCACCTTCCAAGGTCTTCGGTTGTCAAGGTCGTTGTTAAGGGCATGACGTCATCATTTCAATTTAAAAACTGGCAGTGAGCTTTAGGTTATAATTAGCCTTACAGCGATGACGTCATCACACCGAATCAGTGGAAGTAGGAGTTGAGCTGATGTACAGTGTTATGGAGAACGTTACGACTAACTGCTCGTTTGCTACAGTCGAGAGGCAAAAGACGGTTGTGATTATGTACGCTGTATTTGCAGCGATTGCATTTCTATTCCACATCACCACGATCATCATCATAGTAAGGACAAAAGCCTACAAGCTCTTTCGTCATCGCCTCACTGTCTACCTGACTATCGGAGGCATGTTGCGCACAACGGCATACATACTTCAAGTGGTAGCGATCAACATCGACTTGCCCGATTCGCACCCCGTAACCCTAAGAAAGGGGTGGGAGCGCGTCTGCGTGTTAGGTGCCTTCATGATTCACTACTCACCGTACCTCCAAACCTTTTCTGTGTTGTGGACATGCTACTTTGTCCTCAAGGAAACGTTGTCCCCAAACCAAGCCGAATTCAAACTGACAAGAGAGATCGTGGGAGTCGTTTTTGTTATTTTATTGCCGTTACTATTTACTTGGGAGCCATTTATCACCAACTCGTACGGATTATCGGGAAACCGCTGCTGGATAGTTAATATCGATTGTCGCAATCGCTACGGTTTATCGTTCATTTACGAGATGTCAATCAACGTAGTGCCAAATCTACTGCTGACGTTGGTGGGGCTAGCACTTCTTCTGGCAGCCATCATTGTTCTCGTCAGAAAAATCTTTGCTAGGGATCTTGGACGCTACTTCGGCAAGGCACTAAGAGACATTTTGCCCATGGGAATATACCCAATGATCTATATGGTGATACTTTTTGCTCGAATGATAGCTCTGTCGACTGGGAAGTACACAAATGACATCACTCTTTCCTTCGTGGTCTCCACTCAACTGAGTTCTATTGCTCTTCCACTGTCCCTCCTGATACAGCCAAGTGTGATACTGGCGCTCTGTCCAAAAAAGGAAACACATGTAGAAGACGATGCGGTTGAAGGTTACTTGATGATACCTGAAAAATGCGATTACATTAGCGTTTCTGAATTAGAACAGACTTAGGCAGTTCAGTCTGCAGGTGTATTACAAAATCCAACTTGTGAATATTATGATGTGTGTTGCGTGCATGGTAAACTTTGTTCATACATGCTGTTTGAGTGTAAACTATCGCTGTGGTTGCATGCAACACTCCTTGGAGTGCATTAAGTTGTGCAGTGACGTCGTAATGTATATCGGATCATGCGTCAGCAAGGTTCCATATGAGGATTGATGAAATCATTAAGGAAAACGTAACTCGCGTCTAGAGGGACAACGGAGAAACGGATCGCTTATCTATTAGTCGCAATCGAACGACAACACAGAACACTACGATCTATACAGTTTGACGATGGTTCCATTCTACGAAACGGTGCGCTTTTAGAGAAAGAATGCTCGAAATCAGTTCGTCGTACTCAGTCCAAAATCATTCGTCTTCTTCCTTCTGGAACGTATAACGGTATATTGTTACGCACGGTTATTGGGTGACCGCATGCAGACGTCGCTTATAAGCGAAAAAAAAAAGATATGTTTATACGTAAGTAAATCTTTTCGTTCGTCGCTCGAAAATTGACCAAACCTTGGATATAGCCAGCATAGATGTGTCCTAGCACGGATCCACAGAACTATGGGGTACCCTTACGTTCAGTAAAGTAATTCTTTATCACGCATAAAATTTGGATGTGTCATCGCAGGCGGCTGGTAGCGTGCGCGTCAATAAGGTAAGTGGGTTTTTTTTTTTTTTTTTTTTGTTTGTTATGATAAAAGTATTTATATACATAAAAATGGGTACAAAGAAAGAATACAATGAAAGTAGTAAACACAAACTGAGGGAACCTTGGCTTCTGCAACAGCCAGATAAATTGCACTGATTCTGTGATGATCCTGCTGCACCCCGTAAGCACATAGCGCAGGAGAGAGAAACTAAGACAGCATCTTATCTTGCGTCGTAAAGTTGCTCTTGCTTGGTAGATAGAAGAGAGGCAAGTCTCTTGTATGTTACAGAAGCACACTTCCTGATGTGGAAAATACTAGTGGAGTGAAGGAGCCATGTTCTACTTCCCGTACACATTGGTCATAAGACCCAAAAACCTTGCGCACTGACGTCAAGGCGAGCACCATCTTCTGAATTTGAAGTGTCATGTGACAGCAGTTCTCCAGTTAAAGCTTGCAATGGTGGTTCTATACACACATTGAGACAAACCTCGGTCAACAGGTTAGCTGCAAAGTTCCTCAGATCGTTGTGGCGCACAGATGGAAAACCACCTGTCGGGCAGGTGAGTGTATGATCTGTGTTGAAAGAACTTCCGCAGGCACAGCGGCTTGGTAGGTTTGGTGGTTGCCAGTTGTAGCGAATACACATGGCATCATGGAAGGCACCCTTGTGGAGTGCAAAACCATGATCACTGATCAGCAGGACTGAAAGCCAAGATGAGGCACCTTTTTCACTATTGAGATCCATAGATCGCACATGGGCAGGAGGCAGGATAGCTTTGAGTCGCACAAGTTCAGATGAGTGTAATTGTTGTCTCAGTGAGTGACTGTTGCCTTGGCCTGTTTTTGATCAACAAAGGTGGAGCGAGGAAAGGTCCATGCACTGTAACAATATACAGGAGACGAGAGGGGCTGTGATGTTTACTGATGAGGAGTATTCAAAAGAAGCTGATACAGTGGGGTTAGGTATGGCAAGACCACCAAGGCGTGCTGGAAGTGCGAAAAGATCCCTCTCAGTATCACTGATGCTGTCACGTCCTGTGAAATTGAGCCTGATTGCATCCTCAAGTGGCTGGTGGAGTGACAATATGTCCGGTATGGTGCAAAGGAAGAAAGTCCAAAGCCCAGACACACCATGAACAAAAAGCACAGTAGGTAGCATGAGGTAGTCTTGGCGATCAAGAATAAGTTGAGGATGGTAGAAGTACACACTTTCACTTTGTCACTGATGTAACTCTCTAGAAAGAATCTGCTCCCTAGTGCCGCACCAAGACGGCACTTCCCTTCAGATGTTATACCAATTCCTATGCCAGAGAATAGTTCTTTTGCATCACGCTCATGTTGTGGTTTAACAATCAACCATGTTTTCCCAGGGTTGACACAGTACCCACAGGAGGGACCAGAGGATGACAACATGGTCCACCAGGCCTTAAGATTGAGTAGTGTGCCCCCTGCAGTCGCATCATCAGCATACCAAACCTGTAATTCTCATTTACGACAAGTAATCACAACTAGAATGGCTTCAGAAAGTAGTACAAGTGCTGTATCATATCACTGTGGAGTATGTATTGCTGATGGTCGATGATGTCGATGAACCTATGATGGAAGGCAGCGATGACAAGTTTGGGGACATCCAGGAAGAGGTTGAAGTTGAACTGCAGGAGATGGAATTGGAGAATGAAATGGAGGATTTGAGTACAACTACTAACCTACAAAGTGACGCAATGGATGTTGCTCCAGAGAGTACATATCAATATGTACCTTCTGCTGTAGGGAGCTGTGCTACCTCACTAGATGAAGCTCCCCACTGTCACCAATCCAAATACAACCATTCACATCGACCACAGGACCTGCATTTATGGTGGGTTGGGAACCATCAGATGTACAGTATTTAGTCATCTGTTTAGCAACACCATACTGGAATACATAGTTGAACAGTCAAATCTCTATGCACAGCAAACCATGGGGCAGCAAAGTACAACACCTGGCAAATAATAACACTTGAAGAGTTGAAAGCATACCTGGGTTTCAATGTTTTGATGGGTGTAGTGTGGCTTCCTGAAATTGAAGACTATTGGAAGCAGGATTGTTTCTTCCATTATGCACCAATAACTGATCAGATTTCAAGAGATCGCCTCAGGGAGATATCATGGTATCTCCACTTCTGTGATAATTCAACCTGGCAAATAGAGGAGAACGAGGTTACGATCAATTAGGAAAAGTACAAACAGTAATAAATGTTATCAAAACGTGCATTATGCACAACTACCAGCCTTCCCATGCCATTGTGACGAGGCAACGATCTCTTTTTCAGGGTCTCAAACAATTCCTTCCTAAAAAACCTGTGAAACGTGGCATCAAGGTATGGTGCTTATCAGCAATAATGGGTATGTGCACAACTTCGATGTGTACACTGAGAAAGGAAGTGATTCTAGTGAGGGGACCCTAGGGAGTAGAGTGGTGCTGATGTTGTCAGATCATCTAAAATACAAGAATCACCACCTATTTTTTTTACTTCTCCAAGCCTGTTCATGCAGCTACTGGAAAGGGGTACCTATGCATGTTGTGCGGTAAGGCAAAATAGCAAAGGCTTCCCTTCTGATTTGAAAGTGTCTGGCAAAGCAGAGGCAAAGCTTGGAATAGTGGACTGACACAACAGCAAGGCAGCGGGGACCATTAGTAGCGACATCTTGGCTGAAAAATAAGGTCATTACTGTGCTGTCAACCAATGTGCAACCAGATACAATGGACACAACAAAACGGTCACAGAAAGACGGTACCAGGTTAGAGGAGGCTTGCCCTGTTGCAATTACAGCTTATAGTGAAAACATGGGCGGTGTTGACCACAATGATCAGCTACGTCAGTATTACCATGTGCAGACAAAAGGAAAAAAATACTACAAATATATTTTTTGGTTTTTGTTTGAGATTGTATTAGCTAATGCCTTTAAATTCTACTCAGACAGTTAGTATGCCCAAATATCACACTAAGAGACAGCTTGCTAAATATCTTGTAGGAACTTACGACAGCAGAAAACAGCTAGGACAGGTTACACAAAGGACACAACTATGTATGAAACTGAAACATTACCTAGGATTAAGAAAACTGATAGCGCAAAAGGTGTGAGTAAATGACACTACTGTTCTATGCAAAACAGGCAGAAGGAGACAATATGGTATTGCTCTGAGTGTGATGTGCATTTGGTGCTATACAGGTAAAGATGATGGCACCGACTGCTTTTTGTTATACCATGACTGACCTAGTGTAAATATTCCATGTTATCACATATGTATTTATATTGCACAGATATACTGCAATTTTGAGTCAATTAGTATCACTTCATGTTAGTGGTTGGTTATTATGCAAAAAATGAACACAAGACATACATACAAGTCACATGCACGTGCAAGAACCTCATATCTTCCATCTAGCTGAATACTTTGTCCACTTTACATCGACATCACGTATAAGGGGAAACGCACAATGTACACACAATGTACGCAGCAAATACATAATGTATGCACACCATGTACACAGATGCATCATGTATGCACATACATAATGTACGCAACACACCATGTACCATCAATGCGGTACATGCACACAATGTACACACACACCATGTATAAACACCTTGTACACACAAGGCAAAAACACCAAGCATGCTCATATAATCTCCTTCACAACTATATCACCAAACTCCTCCCACAATGCTCGTACCAGCCTCCTCCATTACTTCCAAGCTTTTGCTCTTCCCACCATCATTAAAACCAACATCCACCCACCATCACCTAACACCAACATTCACCCACCATCACTAGCAACAACCTCCTTCCACTATCACTAACACCAACATCCTTCCCTCCATCACTAGCAACAACCGGCTCCCACCATCACTATAACACCAACATCTACCCACCATCACTAGTAACAACTTCCTCCCTCCATCACTAGTAACAACCTCCTCCCTCCATCACTAGCACCAACCTCCTCCCACCATCTCTAACACCAACCTCCTCCCACCATCACACTAACACCAACCTCCTCCCTCCATCACTAGCACCAACCTCCTACCACCATCTCTAACACCAACCTCCTCCCACCATCACACTAACACCAACCTCTTCCCACCATCACTAACACCAACATCTACCCACCATCACTAGTAACAACTTCCTCCCTCCATCACTAGTAACAACCTCCTCCCTCCATCACTAGCAACAACCTCCTACCACCATCTCTAACACCAACCTCCTCCCTCCATCACTAGCACCAACCTCCTACCACCATCTCTAACACCAACCTCCTCCCACCATCACACTAACACCAACCTCTTCCCACCATCACTAACACCAACATCTACCCACCATCACTAGTAACAACTTCCTCCCTCCATCACTAGTAACAACCTCCTCCCTCCATCACTAGCAACAACCTCCTACCACCATCTCTAACACCAACCTCCTCCCACCATCACACTAACACCAACCTCTTCCCTCCATCACTAGCACCAACCTCTTCCCTCCATCACTAGCACCAACCTCCTCCTACCATCTCTAACACCAACCTCCTCCCACCATCACACTAACACCAACCTCTTCCCTCCATCACTAGCACCAACCTCCTACCACCATCACTAACACCAACCTCTTCCCTCCATCACTAGCACCAACCTCCTACCACCATCACTAACACCAACCTCTTCCCTCCATCACTAGCAACAACCTCCTACCACAGGTAACACCAACTTCCTCCCACCATCACAATCATGAGCACAATCCGAATGGACAACATTGTCTAACACTTAGTCCCACTCCCAAGTACTTACTTTATGATAAAAAGACAACAGTTTGCATCTTTCTTTTTTCCAGCGTCCATGTCAACATGAGCGTGCGTATGGAAGATCTTGATCATAGCACTATTTCACTTTTCTACATCGTACAAACGATCAGTTGGCATTAGTGTGTAGCTTATATACTGGCAATACTTTGCTGTCAACTGGCATAGGGACCCGGTGGACAATAATCACAGCTGCACCGGGTTTTCCTCCACTTCCTTCGGTGGCTCTAATAAGAATTATGAATGTTGAATACCACAATGTCAACGTCTCAAATAAAAAACCACTCTTCTGCACAATCCACGTTAACAACAACATTATCTAACACTTAGTCCCACTCCCAAGTACTTACCTTATAATAAAACGACAACAGTTTGCATCTATCTCTTTACAGCGTCCATGGCGACGAAAGCGTACGTATGGAGCATCTTGATCCAAGCGCTTGTTGAATTTTTCACATCGTATAAAACGATCAGTTGGTATCAGTGTGTAGCCTATCCACTAGCTAGACCGATTGTGTAAAGTTGTACGCACAAAAGTCGCTCCGTTCGAAAGTTGTCACGCGCCAGTCACACGATAATATGTTTCATTAAAATGAATTCGCGGTTACGTAGCAATACAGTTCCGCTCGATTATACGGTATATTCATTGGGAGTTAGGCAAACTGTCAGTGTACTTTGCCCTAAGCGCTAATGGCATTCATATTTACCGTCCCTAAGCCAATGCACGGTTGTATGCGGCTGGAAACTGGGTGTACAATTAGACAATTTACGGTATCACTCTATAATTCTGAAGTGACGCCTCATTATAGCCACCCAATGTTTCAAAACTTACCATGACTCACCAGAAACTGCAAATCATAAAATGAAATCAAATTCACGCACTGTACTTAAGTTTCTAGCATGCCCACTCTATACGCATAGTCTACATGACACATAAACAATACGCGCAGGCCGTTTTGTAAGGTCACGCGGCACGTATTCTGAAGGGGCCATTACAAAGTAAGACGACGTTAACTTCAGGAACAAAATTGGAAGGTAAGCATACTACGCCGATAGTGATCGGGAGGCATGTGGCAATACGTGTATACAAACCTGAAGTGGTGACGCGTTTTCTTCCGGAACGTATTTCATGAATAATCGATACAAGTTGTGGTTTCATTCGTACATGTATATATACCTGGTACATGATAATTACCATATAGAGCAAGTACCCAGTGTTGTAGAGTGTGTGGACAGAGGGCTGTGGAAATCCAAAGCAAAGCAAAAGATCAGCTATGAATGCAATGCATTCACAGCTGATCTGAAAATAGCTTTTGACATCAACACTTCTGGGGGATGATGTCAACACACATCCTGCTGCTTGCTCTGTAAGCATTTGATGGAGAGAACCATAATGAAGGACAAGTGTACAGTCAGTGTATTTCAGTGGCACAAACATACATTATCCACTTTCTGGAGTTGCTGGGTTTTCCCCCTCGGCTATATGGTACTCCTCCACCAATCTGTGCGGACAGAGATGAACATACTTGACACGCCGATCAGTTATTCAGTTTAATTTATTACTCTGAGCAATTTCTGAGAAAAATGGCTGTGCTGAAGTGAGAATAAATGAAATGGTAGTATAAATGAGTGAGAACTTGTTATGAACATAATTTTCCTTTCAATACTATCCGAATCATGTATGCTTAGCACATTAAACAATCATCTATTTCTCATTGGACCATTGATATTGTCTAACTCAATGCTTGGTTATGGTTAAAATGGTTGTACAAGGGTCTAACTCGCAGCTACAAGGCTCCGAGGTTTTAAAACCAGGACTTTGAAAAATTTACAAAGTCAAAATGGCTGGCCGAAATGTAGATGCAATAGCAGGTGAATGAGAGGTGGACAGATGAATGAGAGGTGGACAGACAAGGGCGAAACTCACTTTGTCCTCGGAGGGGAGGGGAAGGGACCAGGAAACGAAGCTACGAAGCAGCTAGTACGCCATGTGTCGCGGGCTTAAGATTCCCACAGCGGCGTGGCAACGCCCAGGAGGCGCGCACACACTTAATCCTTCCAGCTTCACGTGTAAAAGTACGCTGGGCATAGAGACGAAATAATACAACATAAACGCAACACACGCACACACGCGCGTTGCACGTACCAGTACTTGAAAAAGCAGGTGCTGTAGCTTGCAGCTGCACTGGAACCAGTACGATTTCAATTGCAGCGCATCACATCAGCATTTCAATATTGCAGCGAGTCATTCCTCGACAGGATGCTGACACTCGTCGCTCGCTCCTTGACAGGACGTTATCGCTCACTTCTCGTGGTTCTGGTCGCTTACCAGTACTCCTTCACTGAATAATTACGCAAGGTATTTGATAGTTTATGCGCGGTAGAAATTAGTTTAGCATCAACTTTTCGATACATGTAATCAGATCGATTTATAGGATTTGAAATAAAAAGCAAGATGACCGCCTTTGTATGGGCCATTTCTGGATGTGACGGTATAATTACAGCGGCCGCCTGCGATCGGGTTGAATGCGGTGCTGTACCGTCTGCAATCCTGTCATGCAATCCAGTGGTACAACATATATATGGTTCTTCAATTCGGGGTATCCAGCCTGAGTTTTTGTAGGTGTGGTGAAAGCGTACACACTGAAGGTATGCATGTTTGAGGGGATCGGATGTACAGGCAGAATTGTAGAGGATCATGCACACACACATACACATACACACTCGCACACACACACACTCACATACATCACAAATTCGTACCATAGACATCATGCAGAAAATTGACGCCAAATGCAATAACGGTATTGTTTGCCCGACTCGCCAATTGAAATTACAGAAAATCAGAAACGGTACCACGTGATATGGGCTGTTTTTTCACAAAACACGGTGAGTGCAGTTATACATATTGCGTGTCGGTTGCACTGAATTCACAAGTCACAACTATCAGCTGTCGATCCAGGAATTTATAATGGGGGGGGGGGGGCGCATTCCGCTTGGGGGGAGTCCTCTGTATGGTTCATGCCCTGTCGTGCTGCACCGCATTTGTCCGTACAAGTGATTAAGTATGACGCACCACGTACTTTCATAGTGAACCATTAGAAATGTGGGCGCGCACGTGACGTTCATGTTTCTTTTTTTTTTAGCAATAATATGTTTCTTATGACGTTTATATAGGGTCACGTGTATTTGTTTACACGCCCACAATGTCCTGGATATGTAACGGACCTTACGTCACAAATTTATTGGCTGTGTGCTTGACAAAACACAAGTCCTTATAGAAACCCCACGAAGAAACACAGCAATTACGTAATTGCTGCCAGGGGCTGACAACTATAAGGTGCTTTTTGAGTGTTCCGTATGATTTTTGTACTGAGTCAAATATTGCTGTGTTCTCACCCTTATAATTTAGATGTACCACCGCCCCCACCCACCCCTCCCAAAAAGGTAAGCACATATAGTTGCTGTAAACAGTTTGTTTGATGAGTTGCTTCATGTCAGAGGGTACAGTTTGCCCCTGACCTGGATGAAAATTACGGCTATATTGTGAGTTTGTTTAAGTGTGAGTAAAACTTTCACTACATTCCACACCAATAGTATAAGCTGGAAGTGGAACCGGATATAACTTCAAGGTAGTCTTTGTGAGGAAAAGGGTACAAGACTGACTCATTTATTTACTCATCAATTATTTATTCTACATGATTGTATATACTCATGAATAATATTTATGTATGGGGTATGTGTGAGTGTAGAAAGGAGAGAAAAGGTAGACCGTAGGAATAAATCAGGGCCACTGGTATGGGGGGGGGGGGGGGGGGGGGGAACACTTTGTAATTATCCGAATCCTTACGTTAATACCACTTGAAATGAGCGGATCCAATATCAAATCAAAGTCTTGAAATGCGTGGCACTATATCAAAAGTCAAAAAGAATTACTAAGGCATAAACATCAATCCAAATTATTTCAATCCAAAATCGTAGGATTGTTTTTCAATCCAACGCTAATGTGTTAAATATTTGGATTGTTTACCAATCCAAATGTATTTCAATCCAGTGGATTGAAATACATTTGGATTGCGGAGTGTCCGACTTTTTTAACAGTGTAGGAATTCCTCGAAGTGAAGAAGATGCATACAGTTATCAGACTGCTGTTTTCTATTAACCAAATTCATAGAAACCGAAAGATCCACAAACTTAAGAATCCCAATGCATTGCACAAGTATGATTATCATAAGCAATTTAATTCCAATGCTCTGCTGATTTAATTCTATTGGATTGCACAACTATGCTTATCATAAGCAATGCAATCTCAATGCATTGCACAACTATACTTATCATAAGCAATGCAATCCAATATTGGTTTTATTCTATTGCATTGCACAAGTATGATTATCATAAGAAATTTTAATTCCAATAGTTTGCTGATTCTATTGGTTTGCACAACTATGCTTTTTATAAGCAATTCAATCCCAATACATTGCTCAACTATGCTTATCATAAGCATTTCAAATCTATTGCATGCATTGCTGATTTAATTCTATTGGATTGCACAACTATGCTTATCATAAGCAATGCAATCCCAATACATTGCACAACTATATGCAATTAAAATCCAATGCAATGCTGGTTTAATTCTATTACATTGCACAACTATTCCCATTCTTATCATGAGCAATTCAATCCCAATGTGTACAGCTATGCTTTCTGATTATGTAAGTTGAACGTAAAATTGGTCTCACCTCCGGATGGCATCTCTGTGTGGAGTCTATTTTAGCTTCACCGATCCCACAGAGAATCTTGTCTCAGAGGCTGGACGACCACTCTTTTGGGCTTGTAATTGCAGCTGTAACTGATGCAGACAAAGCACGTCTTCTCTCTACATCTGCACCCCATGCAGCCTCTTGGCTCTCAGTTGTGCCTTCTGTAGGTCTTGGGCTACATTTAGATTCCAATGAGCTTCAGATAGCAGTGAAGTGGTGGTTGGGCTTGGACACTTGATGTGCTAGTGAGGGACTGGGCACAAGGCAAGCCGGCTGCCTTTGACATCACTGTCACATCTCCTCTTACTCCTGCTATTTTGGCTGAGGCAAGTAGGAGGGTGGGTGCTGCTGCTGAAGCTGCAGTAAACAGAAAGCACACAGCCAATGACCCTAAATGTGCTGAACTAGGCTGGAGGTGTGTGCCTCTAGCAGTAGAAACTTACTGCAATTGGGGTGAGGAAGCAAGAAGAACCTTCACTCTACTGGCCATACGCTTGGCCTTTGGCTCTTCCTCATTTCGTAAAGCCAGGGTGATCAGTGACATGTTTGGAAGGCTAAATATCACCCTGGTTAGAGCCATACTGGCTAGGAATGTGATCCCTACTGACTTGTAGTATATAGATTTATTAGAACTTATGTGTTGTGCATTGTGTTATCTGCATTATATACATGAATTTAACTTGAGGAATCAAACGAAAATAAAAAAAAATATATACAGAAGAAAAACAAACATACATACATACATACATACATACATACATACATACATACATACATACATACATACATACATACATACATACCCTGACACACTGAGACACACTAGCTATGAAAGTTACGATGAGGAACTATCCCCCTCCTGAAGGGAACATCCACATCGTAAGAGAGGGCTCGGGCATTGGCTCGCACAAGAGTCAAATGAAGGCGGCCGTACAGGCTGCAGACAACCTTGGACTTGGGGGAGTTGGTCCTTGTGGCAAGGTATGATGCGAGCTGTGAAAAAGCTTGCACCGCTTCGCTGCCCCAAGCTCCATATGACTCGGTCACAAGGGGAATACACGTCCACCCCAACTCGGAACACTTGGCATCATTGGCAGAGTGCTTCCTTAGCTCAGCGGCAACCGCTGCTGACCCTGCTGTACTGCGACCCGCTTCAGAGATAAAGGTAGGGTTAAGCGGAGACACCACAGTAAGGTCAAAGGCAGCAGGCTTGCCACAGAGCCAATTGGAAGCTAGGATGTCAGCAGGGCGTGTGTTCCGAAGCTCATGTCCTAGTCCACTACCGGCCTCTGATGCAAGCATGATGGCAGGTCTGAAGCACTACATCCCTGAGCTTGTTGTGCCTGCATATAGCATCACCACCTCTCTTACATGTTACTGCATGGTGGCCTAGGGGATCCAAGGGATGTTCTGGACACAATGCACAGGGAGGTGAGCCAGGTGAGGTGTTTAGCCCGAGCCACCACTTGATGGCCATTTGGTGCTCGTTGGGGTCTAGGCTTAGACCCAGGCCTGGAGATGGTACTACAGAGAGCCAAGCGGAGGCATGGGGAGAGGACACAGACAGGAGACGAGCCTTGTTTTCATTTATTTATTTTCTGTTTATTTAATATTATTATTGTATTATAAATACACAGCACAAAAACACAAGTAACATTATGTCCTGATCTATGCTGGTGGTGCTGTCCTTGAAAGAATAGCCGTGACATTGGCATGAACCAGGTGAACAATCAATTGGCCATTAATGTCATTGAGCATCACCGACTTTGGCTTGCACGTGGAGGTGGCAAGTCTCAAGGCGATAGAAGAGATTATGGCAGAGGCCTCTTCACCCCTGGCTCCATATGATTCAGCCATCATGGGGACACACACACACCCAAGATCAGAACACTTGGGGTCATTGTCCTGATGTTTCCTTGCCACTGTGACCTGAGCAGCAGTCTTGGCCAACACTTCCGCTTCTAAAAGGGTTAGAGGGTTTAGCGGTGAGGTAATTGAGACACTAGTGCTGCTGTTTTGACCAAGAACCAGTTAGGCAGCAAGATGTCAGCTGGTTGAGACTTGCTGTGGTCGTTGTTGCCCACTTCTACCTGGATGGCTGGACCCCTATGTGAGCTCAGTGGCAGGCTTCTACCAGATTGTCCCTAACCCTGTTGTGGTGGGAGACCACATCTCCACCATACTTGCAGGTGACTACATGGTGGCCAAGGTGATCAAGTGCATTACCTGGGCACAGAGCACATTGAGAAAATCATTAATAATAATCAAGAGATACTCCAAATGTCTAACTTTACTGAATGAGGTACTGTAGGTTCATTCGACTCTTGACAAGTTGCTTTGCTACTGCTTCATCCATGTGGAAGACATTGCAAATTTCTACACATTGATGATGCTGTTTACCAGTGTTATTCAGATTGTTTATCCATTGACCCACCCAATGTAGAGGAGCGTTCAAATCTCTTCAAATTCGGTGCTTATGTAGGGGGGTCCTGTCACTATTGATTTTTTAATTCTTTAATTTGCATCCTATCCGTTACGGAGATACCACCGTGCAAAGTTGATGCACATTTTCCCGCTCGATTCCGCCTAAACTATACATTGAATCGTACGCGGTTTGCCATGATGATTGACGCGAAACGACCGGGAAAATGTGCATTAACTTCACACAACAGTATCTCCGTAATGGATGAAGCAAATAGTAACTAACACAACAAATCAATAGCGACAGGACCCCTCTACGTACACACCGAATTTGAAACGATTTGAATTTCTACCTACAGATGTAGAGGTTTTGAACCCGATAGGGTATCGGACCTCGTAACGTCGGCACTATAATTGTGCACGGCACCAAACTACATTTACACATAGAGAAATGGTGTAGGACGAAGTTTTGAAAATAAGGAGTCGATAGCATTAATTGTTGATAAGTTATAGCAATTCGAGTTTTATATTATAAGCATCATTCCACAAGGGTCATTATCTCGTAGAATATTTGTTTGTAAATTGCATGTATGTGTTTGTTTTCTGCACCTTAATGAGTGACCTTGCAGAACATCACATCAATTCACTGCTAAAACTCTGGAGTGCTATATTTGCTTTTTGGAGTGACAAATACTCCTGCCCAAAAAGCTATATAGTACTCCAGTTGGAGTGTTAGTCACTTCTTTTTTTTTACAGTGATAAAATTCAAGTCAGCTGCTACTGTGTCAACAAAGCAGGAGGTTCATGTCAATTTTCAATTCAGCATCAACAAGTCAGCTTGTTCAAAATCAGAGGTATGTGCCTTTTCATATTCATATTTTCACTTCAGTTTTTCCTAACATTAAAGGAGTTGTTAAGCACTCATGCGAGGAAGTTCATGAGATATGATTATTATCTCATCAGGATCAGGAGGAGAACTCTCTGGACTAATGGTGCAGAGTATAAACTGAATGATGGAAGAACAGAGTTCATGCTAGAATTTCTCTCATAGTCACCAAGCAGTATAAGTTCATGCATGCAGTTTATATCGTATTGTTTAGTTCAAATAGATAGCTATTGTGGTGATGTATTTCTTGTTGCTACAAGATGTGAAACCTAGAGTTATTTCACTGGTTCTGCAATTGAAGATGCTGAGCTTCCAAGGCCAAATTGTGGGATACAGCATTCACTGTTGAGAACAGACTTACTGAAGAACAAACTGGTTGTCTCTGCTCTCTAAAATGACATCATTTCATAGGTCCTGTACTGCATTTGTCTGCACATTACCACTTTGAGTGCAAAGTGCATATACGCATGCATATGCTCGCTGCACTTGTAACCTTATAAGTACATGTACATGCAAAGTAATTATGTTTCTTCTCACACCCATTATTCGGCTGACTTCACTATTGCATCACTTCACTACTCCCACAACAAGAATGTGTAACTCGCATCAATGTAGTATATCATGTTTAAATGCCGTTTAACTCCCTCCTTTTGTCAGTTCAGGCTGTTGCAGCAATTTATAATGGGCATACAACACGTGCTTACACCCCCACGTGTGTTCAAACATTTTTATGACTATGCAATTTTCGCGGAAACTGTCCCATTTCGGTCACGACATTTTATCGTGAACTGCTCCATTTTATAATTTATTCGTGGGGCCATTTTCCGCGAGAACTGTCCCAGATTATATATGCTGTAATGCAGGATTCAGTGCTTAAATTGCTTACTGGTGTTTAAAAGCTATTCCATTTATTCTGCAGCAAGGTGCAGTACTTATGTTTAGAACTTATTCTCAAACCTACAAATGCCACGAAAAGTGACCTAACGTATACATTTTAAAATTTCCAGTACGAGCAATGGAAATGTAACGCTTACGTTGAAATGTTTGTTAATTTAGAATTCAGAGCCTTACAACTCCATGACCGACGTAAGAAGCAATGTGTAGAGGACATTCCAGACTTCTAGAATATAAAAACAAATTTGAAATCTTGAAAACACATGCGTTAGGTCCCTTTTAGCTGAATACACACTGTCTATACCGTAGTGCTTACAATTATGCAATTCTTTAAAATAGCCAATTTTTAGTTTAGCTCATTATATGATCATGGATTTTTCATTATGCTAAACTCGTGTTCTTAACAGAGATAAACACTCACCTTTTGAAGTCATGCTTTGAGCTTCACTGTATGACAGTTCTGTTTGGCATTGTGACTCTCCTGCATGCTGAGCACTGCTGATGGCTCAGCTCTGGTCATTGCTGCCTACCTCCCTCTGTAAGGATTCATAAACCACCCCACTTTTGATCCAACCGGTATGAAAGATGCCATTTCAAACGACTTGCTCTATTCACAGCATATGTTATTAACATGATGGTTGTTTTATGCATTTATTCTGATCATGTCTGTCATCATTGATGAAGTAATTAGATGTTGATTGGAGAGGCTTGAGAAGGTTATGTAATGC
The DNA here is from genome assembly GCA_013339895.1 of Ephydatia muelleri. NCBI lineage: Eukaryota > Metazoa > Porifera > Demospongiae > Spongillida > Spongillidae > Ephydatia > Ephydatia muelleri. The sequence continues at coordinate 3,881,028 of JABACO010000022.1, forward strand.
ATAACAACTGTGGGGTGCAGGGTAAACAAAAACAGCTATATGAACCAACATACAGAAACTTCCACAAAGTCATACAAGGGTTAAGGCGACTTGTGGGTCTGTGGTTGAAACTTTAATCGCGAGAAGTTGCGGACCATCCTGCTGTTTAAATTTAAGGCAATACAGTTGGCACAAAATATGTAGGGGCTCTCACGATGACAAAATGTGGCACCTCGGACAGAAAAAAAATTCGATTTTAAGAAATTGACCCAGAGAGGGGTCCAGTTCTTGAATGAGAATTAGTGCTTGAAAGACGGCTGATTTCTTGCATGCCATCATCATTGCGCCAAGCTTGGTATAGCAAAGATGCAGACAGTCATCATCAGCACTAATGGCCTCTGCTACCTTGTGGAGGACAGGAGAAAATACAAAGGATCCAAGAGAGTCTCCATATTGTACTCTTCAGTATGTCATTAGGCTAGGGCACTATTAGCACCAAGCGGTCTAAGGGAGAAGGTCTTCAAGTAAGGCTTAACTGGAAACAAGGTTGAAAGTGTTCTTTTGATCATTTTATTTACTCAGACTTCAAATAGCCACTACAAATTCTATAGCGCCTAGATACAATGGCCCTATCATTTGCTCAAATCCTACATTTTCAGCCTTTTTAACATGATTCGAAAGATGCCTGTGACTTGGACATTGAGCAGTGCACATCAAGCGAGATAGTGACAAAAGGGGCACGGGCACACTTTCGTCATTGTTTTGATGTTTTCTTAGCTCCAGAGCCGCACAGATAAAATATTGTAATGGTGTCATTAATTTTTATATTAATCTCTCAGTCCGCTAAATCGGGATTGGATTACGTCATCACACCAAATTATTGTAGTACCCAGAAGGATAAAAATAGTGATCTGTTCTTTTGAAGGCGTAGGAGTTGAGCTGAGTCTGCTATTGTACGCTGTTATGGAGAACGCTACGACTAACTGCTCGTTTGCTACAGTCGAGAGGCAAAAGACGGTTGTGATTATGTACGCTGTATTTGCAGCGATTGCATTTCTATTCCACATCACCACGATCATCATCATAGTAAGGACAAAAGCCTACAAGCTCTTTCGTCATCACCTCACTGTCTACCTGACTATCGGAGGCATGTTGCGTACAATGGCGTACGTACTTCAAGTGGTAGCGATCAACATCGACTTGCCCGATTCGCACCCCGTAACCCTAAGAAATGGGTGGGAGCGCGTCTGCGTGTTAGGTGCCTTCATGATTCACTACTCACCGTACCTCCAAACCTTTTCTGTGTTGTGGACATGCTACTTTGTCCTCAAGGAAACGTTGTCCCCAAACCAAGCCGAATTCAAACTGACAAGAGAGATCGTGGGAGTCGTTCTTGTTATTTTATTGCCGTTACTATTTAGTTGGGAGCCGTTTATCACCAACTCGTACGGACTTTCGGGAACCCGATGCTGGATAGTTAATACCGATTGTGACAGTCGCTACGGTTTATCGTTCATTTACGAGATGTCAATCAACGTAGTACCAAATCTACTGCTGACGTTGGTGGGGCTAGCACTTCTTCTGGCAGCCATCATTGTTCTCGTCAGAAAAATCTTTGCTAGGGATCTTGGACGCTACTTTGGCAAGGCACTAGCAGACATTTTGCCCATGGGAATATACCCTATGATATATGTGCTGATACTTCTGGCTCGAATGATAGCTCTGTCGACTGGGAAGTACACAAACGACATTGGCCTTTCCTTCATGGTCTTCACTCAACTGAGTTCTATTGCTCTTCCACTGTCCCTCCTGATACAGCCAAGAGTGATATTGGCGCTCTGTCCAAAAAAGAAAATACATGTAGAAGAGGAAGCGATTGATGGGTACTTGACGATGCCTCGAAAATGAAAATACATTAACGTACACGATGTATATGCAGAAATCGGTGGTCACCAGTAAAGTGATGGTGTTGAAAGAACGTCCTATAGCATGTCGTCTTCTATTGCTATTACATAGAGATAGTATTTGAATTTGTGCTGAATGTTTAAGTATTAATGTTTCTAATTTATTCAAAAGAAAGTTAGAATTAAAGATATTTTTTAAATGTATTAACTAACCACATGTTATTACACTTTGCCTCTTCATTTATATGTTTAGAAAGGTTGTTACATGTATATGCAAAATGTGCAACATAATTATATATATAATAATAATAATAATAATTATTATTATTATATAAATAGTGTAACAATACATTGAACATTTGTGTTCGAGAAAACAAAAGACGTGTATAGTTTCCCATAGACATGTATACAAAATCAAGTTATTCCTGACCTAATTATTGTATTCCATGCATTGTTTGTTAAAATTAACTCTTAGCAACAAATTGAGTTGCGACCTTCATTATGATTTGCAGCACGTGGTACACTTCTTTATGCCATTTGTTTTTTTCCAATACATAGACTTTTCTGGTTCGGGGAGCCTTCGAACAATACATGTATATTGAACCCTAGCTAGCTAGCCCACGGCCACGCCACCTTTTCCTTAGTTGCTAAATAATAATTAATAAAGCCGCTAATTTTATGCAAACTATTAATAGTTACTGGTCCACATCCAGATGGATCCATGAATCCAATTAAAAACAACCCTGGGGAGTACGAAAAAAATTGAGGTCTAGGTGGGCTGTCTGCATTTGTCCATCAATGGCTAAACCGGAACTGTCTTTCGAATGGAGAGAGTCAACAGTCTGAAACTTTTGACCACGCCAAAAGTGTTACTCACTCCCATGCAGGAGACATTTATGCACGTCTGAAAAGATTTTATGTTGGATGGTTGTCAAACATGATCTAACGACTAATTAGATTGCGCTGTTTCCCACGTAGCGAATTGAAGTTGATACGAGGGTCAAAATTCGTTCTTAAAAGACGCACCCCTTTTCAACGCTCTGTGTTGTGTGGGTGTGTTGTATGTGTATATGTGCATGTTCTGTGTGTGTGTGTGTGTGTGTGTGTGTGTGTGTGTGTGTGTGTGTGTGTGTGTGTGTGTGTGTGTGTGTGTGTGTGTGTGTGTGTGTGTGTGTGTGTGTGTGTGTGTGTGTGTGTGTGTGTGTGTGTGTGTGTGTGTGTGTGTGTGTGTGTGTGTGTGTGTGTGTGTGTGTGTGTGTGTGTGTGTGTGTGTGTGTGTGTGGTGTGTGTGTGTGTGTAAAAAATGACAGGTATATTATTACCCATATTCACTATACAGTATAAATTATTCTGTATCCGTTGGACATATCCATATTCACTATACAGCTCTGGAGGAATGCAATATTGCCCATACGTCAAGTCCTCCACAATTAATTAATATGTTCTTAACAACAAATACATACAGGCCTTCAAAAAAACAACATGCATGTATTTCTTTCTGTTGGGAAATAGCTTTGCGCCTTGTGAATGTAACGCAACTCTTCATTTTAATTGGAACTCAACCTCACATCAATCACATTAGGGTCGTATTTGACATACCATTCACCGGTGAGGTATTTTTTGCCAAAATTTTCACTACCATACTCCTTATAGCCTCTTTCTGCAATGACTCCTTTATCAATTAAGAGGAATTTAAATGCATCCACTCTGTACAAATAGTGTAGGTACATGTAGCTAAATTTAGTGTCCCATACAACCCTCTGTACATACATTGCATGCACACACACACACACACACACACACACATACATATACACACAAACACACACACATACATACTGTTACACCTGTGTCAAAAACAATAGCACTCTCTAATAATGATGGTTATATACTGACACACAATCAGGTTTCCTGTCTCTCTGCACATGCAGATCTATTTTACATATGCCCCAGCCATGATCTATTCCACACATGCACATGCATTTTTGAAGGCCACTGATTTAGACAGTTCATTTGACATATGACTACAACTGGTTTTTACCCTCTGAAACAAATTGAAGGACAAGTGCCATTGTTGTTATGCAAGAGGCTTTTGTTATTGTTTTTTTTTCCTTAGAGTGGTTCAAGGGCTGAAAAAAAACGATACTAAACTTTAACATCCACCTCATATCTGTGTAAACTTACCAAAGGGGGGAGAGGGTGGGGTCTGACCTAGCATGATAGGGAAAAATCATTACTAGAGGCCAATGCCGGAGCAACCTTTCAAATAGGATACATATGATACTATTATGTATATTCTATGATACATATTGTTGCTATCATTTTAACAATATATACTAGATCATAAAAATCATTGCTGTTCCTGTATGACTCATACATGTATCATATAAAATCTTGTAGAAATCCCACTTAATGGATGCACTAGCAGAGAGCAACAGGAGTGCTTGATGTGGATGAAGTGCCTGCCATGGTGGTCCAGAAGTGCAGACCTCCTTGAGTTGATGATCAGGTTGAGACATGTATGATTCAAACTCCCCGGCATACTGAGGGGGGTGGGGGGGGGGGGGGGGGGGATGGTCATGTCAAAGCGCACCGGTTAGTATATACTTGTGGTAAATGCTGTGGCAAGTTGTGCATTGTGTTCGATCTTTGCCAAATAGCTCCCCTACATGCGAACCTTGCAATCAGACGTTTCCCTACCCTTTAAAGTACTGACAGCACATCGCTGGGCATCTTCACAAATCATTCATTAAAAACCTTGCAATTCACCCATCTACCAGTACACCAAATGCAAATGAAGATGCTGAACTTTCTGATTCAGAAACATCAGAAGATATGTACAGCGTGATTCTAACACTGAGAACGAAACTGAGCATATGGCTGATTTTGAAGACCTTTTCAAGGAGATGAGCGACAAGGCTGGGCAAAGCAATGCAAGGTATTTTCCTTTTAATTCAAAGATCTTTGCTCTGTACTTGCTGGTAAACAGTCCGCGCATCCCATGTTATGATCTTAAAATTAATATTGCTAATCATTAATCGTAATTTCAATGTTTATTCCCAAGGGAATAAAGAACATTTCAGTCATTTGTGCTTTATATCCTTAAACACAATTCAAACATCGTACCAAGTCTATCTGGTGATAGTTGTTCCACTGCCAACTCTGTCATCATCTGGTATATGGTACTGCTATGATGTTGTGCTGGCTTTGTTATGATTGTAGACCAGCTTTTTGAAATTACAATTTGCTATGTCTATTATCTAAACAGATAGAACTGTTAACCCTGATGTGGTATATGAGATGAGAACAACAAGCAGTGCTCTGCAGCAGATTATATGCGCTTAGCGTACAGAATGAGACTAATTTTAAAAGTAAAAAGAAGTTTGGTTGAATGAGCATGAAAACCCTTTGCTACACATACCTGCTGACATGTATCAGTACATAATTATGTATTGTACATCGCTTCCTATTCAATAGGAGCACTCACATTGACGTTCTTCATACCTTGATGCTAGGCGCAATCAAATGTCTACTACAGGAGCTTATGCCAATGATGATGCCAGGCAGAATAAAGAGATATTGGCAAGTCTATAGACTTCTAACACAATCGGAATGTGGGTGAAGTTTTAGGGAATGTTTGCCATTTGTTTTAAAGCCTGGGCACAGATGGCCATTTCTATACTCATGCAGTCTTTACCTAGATGAAGGACAGAAGGCTGTATTGCTGTGTTTATAATTACCGCATGAAAATCATTGTTTCAACAGGCATCCCATTACATTTAGGTGTTCCAGATCAGAATTCTATGCAACACATCTGAGTACTCAGTGGCAGAGTGTGTGCCAAGGAATTTGTTGATGCTATTAAACACCACATGCCACATCAGCTTCAAAGGAGAAAAACACACCTCCTTCTTCCCTTGGTGCATTACATGAATGAATTTTGGCCATCTTCTGCGTTCAATGCTGAACGGTATGTGTATCTAAGGCTCGTGTATTTAACAATTATCGTAAGCACAATTTTAAGTTTGATTCTAAATTTTCACACAGTTCAATTCTCAGGTTTCCTTGCCAGGTTGGATGCCTGGATCTTCCCCTGACCTCTCCAGTCCCACAGAAGGGTTTTCTAAAACAAATGACAACAGCCTATTTCACGTCCTATGGATGGAATTTTTTATCCACAGGTAGTATAAGTATTGCTAGTGAGAGGTCACCTCTTGTGAATAACAGCTCCAAATGCACAAATGCAACTGTCTGGCTATCTGTGGTCCTTCCACTAGACTAAGTCTGGGCTTACTATGATGTTGCTGTTTCTTGATCCTCATTCAGTTACCTGCAGACATGAAGCTTTGGAAGGATCACTACCACAGAGTGTGCACACTGCATCATTGATGAATTCTAATGTGACCCTTACAAGTTAAGACTAACAATGGATTCATTAGGTTTTGTGTCTCACCTCTCGCATTCTGTATTAAAGTGATGGTTTGGTTCCTGAAGCAGAGCCTGATACCTTATGTAAACTTTGCCCTGATTAGATAGATGGTGCCCAATATGCTGTGGAATGAAAGAGGGAAACTGTCGCTTCTTACTTCAAACAAGCCTTAATTGCTCAACCCCCATGCAGGCTAGAGTTTGTAAGTGGCCGCCTAATTACAGTATATGGCCACATGTATCCACATTCTGAAACATTCAGTCAACACTGGGGTGCATAGTTGAGAGCTGCGCCTTGGCTGCATGCCAAACATTCGCCGACCTGACTGACCTTTCACCTAATGTAGGACATGATTAAGCTAATTATACAGTTCACGCCGCAGCAGCAGTTGGAAGAACGAGTGAATGCCGCGGGGGCATTGACTCTCAAAAATTGCACAATATAGGCTCCTTGCGTGCTTCCCTTATCTAATATTAATACGAGGTATGACGCCCGTTAATGGTAAACTATTCTGACTCCAGGCGCACTGACTTTAATAAATAGCCGCGCCCTCATATACCGGTATAAATTATATGCTATCTATATTACATGTATAACTGATCCGTCTTTTTTTTTATGCCGGGAATGTAGTAGAGATTGTATGAGGCACTACCAAAGCAGGCGCAGCGATATTAGGCGCCTTTGGCGTTGCAGACGAAAACGATGAACACAGACAACGTGTCGAAGTTAAATGCATTGAGCTGGAAAGCAGAAGATCTTAGGAACGCACACCGTTTTATGACACGGAACAAACGTAGAAGTGTAGATCTTTGAGTTCTCGTTCCATCGCGACAAAGAGATAATCAATCCGTTTCTCCGTTGTCCCTCCAGACGCGTTGTCCCTCCAGACGCGAGTGAAGTTTTGTTAATGATATTCATCAATCCTCAATCAATCGTATATTGCACTTGCCCGCAGGTTCAGATATTGCTTAATATATATATGAACCAGAATGTAGCTTCAGTCTGTTTCATACTGACAGAACAAACTGTACCAGATTGTGTCTTGCAATCATATTTGTTACAGATTGATATACATATTAGGTACGGATTGATACAACGATCATACCTGGTACAGCTGTGTAACTTTTTGGCTGTGTATGACACTTCACCATTTAATTAACACTGCATGCATTCCCTTTTTAACACCTGGGCATGCATGCCTGCGTGAATTAGTTACGCAGTTATCAGTTGATGGCGTTCTTCACAGCATAAAGACTAGCAGCATACTTTTTTGGTAATTCATACAATTACATAATACAACTTGAAGCCATTCGGACAGTAGACCTCAATGGTAGGTGTGTAGTGGCAAAGGGACAGAGATAAGGATGCCACTGAAATGGAAATGTACAAAAGAGGGTCCCGTGCTCACTAGTGAAGAAGTAGCAATAGTCTTGGTGTTGCGGACAAAGTCACCTGTTCCAAATGTCCCTTGAAGACCTTCAAGCTGGGCTTGATGATCTTGAATCAGGGTGTGGTCATACTCATCATGGTATCACTTTAAAATCATATCCTGGGTTGATTGAAGAACTTATTTATTGTGAGTTTCCAGAATGCTCCAGTCCATTGAGGGTTATTAGGCAGCTGTACCTCACTATCCTGTATTAGGGACATTCACTAGGTTGCTTTATTTTGTCCGCAATATGCCATATGACCATTTATTTCTATTGATACCGAACTTTGTGGTGAAAATATTGATGAGCTGATATTTTTTCTGGGTTTGAAGGAAGGCTTGTCAGATTTGTTTATTGAGGATGGAGTTGAGCATGCCATAGTTATTGAAGACCACTCATCATCTGGTCTAGGCTGCATTCAGAGAGACTTGAAAGTTGCGCATGCTGACCTTACAGCTGAGTTACATTCAAGTTCAATGATGATGCAAAGTTCGTATGTTGTAGCTGTGAAGGATTGTGTGAACGCAAACAACAGTGTCTCGTGTAAACTTTATCCTTGACAAATATGAAACAACTGCTTGGCAGAGAATGAAAGCCCATGTTTTGCAGAAACATCAGTGGGAAAGAAAATGTTACAGTTGAATATCAAAAACACCTCTAAAAAGATTGAGCTGGAGAGTTTCAGCACATTGATAGATATGTCGTTGCAGCTACACAGACTTCTTGTAGAGGTTGAAACAGTGATGCAATGTTAAGTGCCTGCAGAAATGATTTACCAGGCTTACTCACACCTTCATGGACTGTAATCTCATGCTAGGTCTAGCATTCAATATTGAAGTTCTCCAGACTAGTTGATATCTTCTCTAGCAGAAGTAGAGATGGATATTTTGAAAGCAACGCACCTTTAATTTATTGACATCATCTTTACTAGTTGACAAATTGTAACAGTGAGATAAAGTTTTTACTCTGTATTAAGGGATGCATTTTCAACTGTGTTTGACATGCCTTTCTGCAATAAATCATAATTTCTCTTTCATAGTGTCTTCAATAGACACCACCACCACTACTATAGCTGATAAGCTTTGCACCACAACCACAAAACCTGACAGTCTTTTAGTGGTTAGCTGGGTACGAACTCAACTTTCTTATGCTACCTATCATGCTGCTGTCATGTGTATGTGTGGTAGGAGGTCATCACATAACCACCCTGTTTAAGAACAAGACCTTTTTACCCTTGTTGCTGCCAAGGGTAAGATATCCTATATATACATGTAACTTCTTTTTGTGCCTAGTTAGTGGTTTATTTTATTTTTCGAATCATTGCTGTTATTATATTTGAAATAAACATTTCAGGTATAATGCCAAATTAATAAGGTTCGTCATTTGCCCAAAGGGTACCATGACATGTGAAATCGCATTTGCATCAGTTCGTGATCTACTTTTGGAACCAAACAGGATGTGAGCCCACTTCTCAGTGCATGCTGACCTCCTTCAAGCTTGGTACCTTGATGATGTAATTCTGGTGTGAAGCCACTCAGCTGTGCTGTGCACCTAACACCTGATTGAGCTGCACTGGGTTTCCATGTAAACATGTCGCAGTGCAGTGTGAGCTATTCTGCAGGAAGGACAATATCTCTTTTCCACCAGATAGTACTTTGCTCTGTGACTGCAATCAAAGTTCGAGTGACATTTGGTGCTAGGTATAGCTCGGCTTTAAGTATGGTCTTCATTGCCTCTCCTAGCATGCTGCTGCTGCCTTTATTGCCTCATTGACATCCTTGGGCTTTGGCAGTGCTGCCAACATTCATCTTCAGCATGCAGTGGCAGTGTTCACGTTCCAGGTCTCCCTTCCCAACACCATTTCAGTATACTGCTCTGGCAACTCCCACCTCCCCCAGAAGATCTTGTCAGGGAACATTGATGACCAATCTTTCCATATTTTTTGGAGCCTTCTCCTGGTAACAGAGCTTGCCTGCTCTGCCCCCTGGCTTTCAGTGGTCCCTTCGATTGGTTTGGGCCTGCACTTGGATCCCAAGGAGTACCACACTTCAGGTCGTTCCACTCGCTTGCACATTGTGCCCCCCAATACTGCCTTGTTTCGCATTGGTGTATTGGTACAAAAAAAAACTCTAAAATATAATATAATCAAACCATTGGGATAATCCTGTCATCACAAAGTCTTTTATACGTACATGTAGTCATGTACTTGTATTTAATTCCTGTTTTTAAATCACTGTCATGTTATTCATGCAGAGTTAAGGAATGGAAGGATTCCTACAAACATAACTAAAAGACTAGGCTTCTGGAAAGCTGAGGAGTTCCAAAAGTTCTGCTATCCTGCCTCTGAATACATCTTAGGAGGAATTTTACCAGACCATGAATATCATGTGTGGGTGCTCATTGTCCGTATCACAGAGATGGTTTATAATGTAGGACGATCTGGTTGGACAAAAGATGACATTGACTTGTTACGTAATCTTATCACAAAGCACAATATTTTAACTGAAGAGGTTGAAGGCATCACAAGCTGTGTGATAACACTTCACAGCTTGATACATATGCCTGAAGAAATAGAACGCTTTTCAAGCCCGGACAACTATTGGTGCTATTCTTTTGAAAGGGCTGTGAAAGGATATGTTTTGCGTTCATCAAATAATAGGAACTTAGAATTAACATTTGCACTGGCTGAATGCAGGCGAGAATTTCTGAAGTTTAAGTCTGGTGGTTCTGTCCTTCAAACACCAATCCAAATGAGCTGTGAATCAGATTCCCAGGTATGTCTTTTCAAGTCGATCTTATGTATCTGTGATAAAATAAGCAAACACATAATTATTATGATTATACACACATTACAGTAAATACAATCAGGACCTCCCTTTTCTGGAGGCTCTATATATCTTCATTACAATGTTACATTTTAATTTTCTCTTATACATGTAGCTGCATGCAAAGAGCCTTTCACAAGCAGAATATGTAGCCCAACAATTTCAAGAGGCACCTGATGTGCTAGTTGGAGGACAGCACTATGTACTTTTATCGGCATGGGAAAGTAAAGAAGTTTTGTGTCAATTTCCTACAAGCGAACAACAAAAAGAAACTGCTTGCCTTCATGCAACTAAATATCGATCTATATTTGTACCAACCCATGGTTATAGAGGTACACTATATCGAGTAAATGAATGTATCCTTGCACAAGATGACAGTTTGGATGACATGATTATTTTAAAGATATCATCTATCTTTTCTACTAAACTCAGTGACAAGTATCAATCATTTGTCACAGGAGAAGTGTACTCTCATGCTGCGGATTCATCAGGGGACCCAATGTATCACAGTTACAGTGACAATCCTTATGTGGAACCAACCTCAACAGTAAAGGTACTCAGAACAACGGCCATCTTAAGAAAGGTTATGTTGTACCCTGACCCAGATACGTTATACAATCCATCCAAATATATCGTTATTGACTACCTGAGACCAATAATTCCACTGGACAAGAACGATGTGATTGTTCCTCATTACCCAGAGGAAGGTGACATGATTTCAGTGAAGGGTATTGGTAGTGATGTGTATCTTGCACACATTCAGTCAGTTGATAGAATTCAAAAAACCTGTCAGGTTTACTTCTATGAAAGAGACACTGCTAACATTTCTGAAAGAAAATACAAAAGAGTAAGATATGCAGAAAAAGTGCACTGGTCATCCATTTTAGGACCAGTAACTGGTCAGTGGTCTGGCAAGTTTTGGATTCAATAGATTCTCTGGATGCTCTGTAAATAATGATTTTGTTGTTTGCATGATGCTTTGTTATATTTTTATTTTAGTATATCAAAGTCATATGCTTTGAACTCGTCAAACAAGTATAGGTAATTGCTCTTAAAGATTGCAGATGATTTATTATACGCGTGCATTTGCAAGCTAAATTTCACTACAAGGTAAAAAAATGTATAGCAACATCTAACCAGCATATAATCTCAATCTTTAATGTTATTCAGTATTATTTCATTATGTGTATTTAAATAATCAGTCACCTTGTGGTAGCTTATGTTAAAAACCTCATATACGGTATCATTCAGATGATTCAAAACAAGTATGGCCTCTTCTTGGACATGCAGAGCAATGTGAATACATGAATGCATTGCTATGAATATGTACAGTATTGATGTCCATATACATAACGCGCAAACTTAAATGAGTATTTCTTTTAAAAATAGTTTTTTTTGTGACACATGATTGTTATATGCCTTGATACTTCTCTAATCAATGCTTTTCCCAACAATTGTATTAGTGGCTTGTAGCGTTTTGTCTCTGCTTATGAGATCATTGTACCCTGGCTCGATTCCTGCTCCTCACCTTTTTTTCGTTCACCATTTATTAGAGAGAGAAACACCAGGTTGGGTAAATATCAGCACAAACCGGGTTTTTGTAAAGTCAGTGTGGATTTAATGCTTATCCCGGATTTTGTAAACACGGTATGGGTTTTCAAGAATCCACACTTCACCAAACGCATAATGGATTTTTCTGTTTCCCAGTATAGGGTCCTATACCCAGCTGAGGGAATCAAATGTTCATGGGTGGTATCAAATAATTCCCATGTCATGTAAAAAACCCATCTTGGGAATTGAGAGAAAAACCCAGTAATGGGAATCAGTTAAACATGGGAAGCAATAAAAACCCAAAGTATTCCCAAGTCTGGGACTGCGAAAGTTTTCCCTGTGATAAGCCTGAACTGACAGCTGAGGCTATATATGCAGCAGGAGAATGGTAGGAGACACGATGCAAACCTAGACCACCCCGACTTAAACTAAGTTGTGCCTGCTGCCACACCAGGTCAGGAGTGTTTACTGCAGTACACTCGGCAAAACACTGCCGCACTTCATTATCAAATAGACTGAGAGCATCAACAGCTAAAGAAGGTGGGATAGTTCTGGTCAAGTGTATCAACCTGCAGAAACTCCCACATTGATGGAGTAGAAGCATGGCTACATGAAGATCTGAAGATCCCTACTGGGCTACTTGCTGGAGCAGCTTGGAGGCGTCTGTACGCTTTGAGCAACATACTTGGCAATGCAAAAAATCTCCAATTGGGGAACCAAGTATATCAAAATGAGGCACGTTAGATTTCTTCATTTCATCTGGGAACATATTGAGGTCATGGCACTAAATAATTCACACTTGGACAAATTGATATGAGACCAAGAGGAGGTCCCCCAAGTCTTTTATGATAGAAAGCACGTGCAACACAGCAGAGAAGGGGACCAGCCACAACAAACATACACCAGCAATCAACCCCCTAGTCTCACTAGGGGGTATGAAACCGCCTTCCTAAGATGGTCCTATATCATATTGGACACAAGATTTGGGGCTCACTTGATAGATAGCTATCAAAGCAAGGTGGGGAAAAAATAGCCTGAGCCTCCTTTCCCCAGTGCCCATAGGTCTCCACTGCAAGGGGAATGCATGTCCAGCCCAGTTCCAGGCACTTTGCGTCATTGGCTACATGCTTTCTGCATTCTGCTGCAAAGGCTGCTGTATTATTATAATATGTTTTATTTTTATTTTTATTTATTTATTTTCTGTTTATTTAACAATATTATTGTATTATAAATACACAGCACAAAAACACAAGTAACATTATGTCCTGCTCTATGCTGGTGGTGCTGTCCTTGAAAGAATAGCCGTGACATTGGCATGAACCAGGTGAACAATCAATTGGCCATAAATGTCATTGAGCACCACCAACTTTGGCTTGCACGTGGAGGTGGCAAGTCTCAAGGCGATAGAAGAGATTATGGCAGAGGCCTCTTCACCCCAGGCTCCATATGATTCAGCCATCATGGGGACACACACACACCCAAGTTCAGAACACTTGGGGTCATTGGCCTGATGTTTCCTTGCCACTGTGACCTGAGCAGCAGTCTTGGCCAACACTTCCGCTTCTAAAAGGGTTAGAGGGTTTAGCGGTGAAGTGATTGAGACATCAAGTGCTGCTGTTTTGACCAAGAACCAGTTAGGCAGCAAGATGTCAGCTGGTTGAGACTTGCTGTGGTCGTTGTTGCCCACTTCTACCTGGACGGCTGGACCCCTATGTGAGCTCAGTGGCAGGTTTCTACCAGATTGTCCCTAACCCTGTTGTGGTGGGAGACCACATCTCCACCATACTTGCAGGTGACTACATGGTGGCCAAGGTGATCAAGTGCATTACCTGGGCACAGAGCACATTGAGAAGATCATTAATAATAATCAAGAGACTCCAAATTTCTAACTTTACTGAATGAGGTACTGTAGGTTCATTCAACTCTTGACAAGTTGCTTTGCTACTGCTTCATCCATGTGGAAGACATTGCAAATTTCTACACATTGATGATGCTGTTTACCAGTGTTATTCAGAGTGTTTATCCATTGACCCACCCAATGTAGAGGAGCGTTCAAATCTCTTCAAATTCGGTGCTTATGTAGGGGGGTCCTGTCACTATTGATTTTTTAATTCTTTAATTTGCATCCTATCCGTTACGGAGATACACCGTGCAAAGTTGATGCACATTTTCCCGCTCGATTCCGCCTAAACTATACATTGAATCGTACGCGGTTTGCCATGATGATTGACGCGAAACGACCGGGAAAATGTGCATTAGCTTCACACAACAGTATCTCCGTAATGGATGAAGCAAATAGTAACTAACACAACAAATCAATAGCGACAGGACCCCTCTACGTACACACCGAATTTGAAACGATTTGAATTTCTACCTACAGATGTAGAGGTTTTGAACCCGATAGGGTATCGGACCTCGTAACGTCGGCACTATAATTGTGCACGGCACCAAACTACATTTACACATAGAGAAATGGTGTAGGACGAAGTTTTGAAAATAAGGAGTCGATAGCATTAATTGTTGATAAGTTATAGCAATTCGAGTTTTATATTATAAGCATCATTCCACAAGGGTCATTATCTCGTAGAATATTTGCTTGTAAATTGCATGTATGTGTTTGTTTTCTGCACCTTAATGAGTGACCTTGCAGAACATCACATCAATTCACTGCTAAAACTCTGGAGTGCTATATTTGCTTTTTGGAGTGACAAATACTCCAAAAAGCTGATATAGTACTCCATTTGGAGTGTTAGTCACTCTTTATTTTTTACAGTGATAAAATTCAAGTCAGCTGCTACTGTGTCAACAAAGCAGGAGGTTCATGTCAGTTTTCAATTCAGCATCAACAAGTCGGCTTGTTCAAAATCAGAGGTATGTGCCTTTTCATATTCATATTTTCACTTCAGTTTTTCCTAACATTAAAGGAGTTGTTAAGCACTCATGCGAGGAAGTTCATGAGATATGATTTTTATCTCATCAGGATCAGGAGGAGAACTCTCTGGACTAATGGTGCAGAGTATAAACTGAATGATGGAAGAACAGAGTTCATGCTAGAATTTCTCTCATAGTCACCAAGCAGTATAAGTTCATGCATGCAGTTTATATCGTATTGTTTAGTTCAAATAGATAGCTATTGTGGTGATGTATTTCTTGTTGCTACATGATGTGAAACCTAGAGTTATTTCACTGGTTCTGCAATTGAAGATGCTGAGCTTCCAAGGCCAAATTGTGGGATACAGCATCCACTGTTGAGAACAGACATACTGAAGAACAAACTGGTTGTTTCTGCTCTCTAAAATGACATCATTTCATAGGCCCTGTACTGCATTTGTCTGCACATTACCACTTTGAGTGCAAAGTGCATATATGCATGCATATGCTCGCTGCACTTGTAACCTTATAAGTACATGTACATGCAAAGTAATGATGTATGTTTCTTCTCACACCCATTATTCGGCTGACTTCACTATTGCATCACTTCAATTCTCCCACAACAAGAATGTGTAACTCGCATCAATGTAGTATATCATGTTTAAATGCCGTTTAACTCCCCCCTTTTGTCAGTTCAGGCTGTTGCAGCAATTTATAATGGGCAAACAACACGTGCTTACACCCCCACATGTATTCAAACATTTTTATGACTATGTTAAGTTTTGCAATTTTCGCGGAAACTGTCCCATATCGGTCATGACATTTTGTCGTGAACTGTTCCATTTTATAATATATTCGTGGAGCCATTTTCTGCGAGAACTGTCCCACATTATATATGCTGTAATGCAGGATTCAGTGCTTAAATTGCTTACTGGTGTTTAAAAGCCATTCCATTTATTCTGCAGCAAGGTGCAGTACTTATGTTTAGAACTTATTTTAGAACCTACAAATGGGATCGTTTCCACCTAACGTATACATTTTAAAATTTCCAGTACGCGCAATAGAAATGTAACGCTTACGTTGAAATGTTTGTTAATTTAGAATTCAGAGCTTTACAACTCCATGACCGACGTAAGAAGCAATGTGTAGAGGACATTCCAGACTTCTAGAATATAAAACAAATTTGACGTAATTGTAAGCACTACGGTAAATACAGTGTGTATTTGGGATCGTTTCTGCTAAAAGGCATGTGTTTTCAAGATTTCAAATAAGCCAATTTTATAGCTCATTATATGATCATCATTATGCTAAACTCATGTTCTTAACAGAGATAAACACTCACCTTTTAAAGTCATGCTTTGAGCTTCACTGTATGACGGTCCTGTTTGGCAATGTGACTCTCCTGCTGAGCACTGCTGATGGCTCAGCTCTGGCCATTGCTGCCTACCTCCCTCTGTAAGGATTCGTGCAACCACCCCACTTTTGATCCAACCGGTATGAAAAATGCCATTTCAAACGACTTGGTATACCTGAAATCAAAAAGTGAATTACAGCTCTATTCACAGCAGATGTTATTAGCATGATGGTTATTTTATGCATTTATTCTGATCATGTCTGTCATCATTGATGAAGTAATTAGGTGTTGATTGGAGAGGCTTGAGAAGGTTATGCAATGCATAACAACTGTGGGGTGCAGGGTAAACAAAACAGCTATATGAACCAACATACAGAAACTTCCACAAAGACATACAAGGGTTAAGGCGACTTGTGGGTCTGTGGTTGAAACTTTAATCGCGAGAAGTTGCGGATCATCCTGCTGTTTTAATTTAAGTTGGCACAAAATATGTAGGGGCTCTCACGATGACAAAATGTGGCACCTCGAACAGAAAAAAATTCGATTTTAAGAAATTGACCCAGAGAGGGATCCAGTTCTTGAATGAGAATTAGTGCTTGAAAGACGGCTGATTTCTTGCCATCATCAATGCGCCAAGCTTGGTATAGCAAAGATGCAGACAGTCATCATCAGCACTAATGGCCTCTGCTACCTTGTGGAGGACAGGAGAAAATACAAAGGATCCAAGAGAGTCTCCATATTGTACTCTTCAGTATGTCATTAGGCTAGGGCACTATTAGCACCAAGCGGTCTAAGGGAGAAGGTCTTCAAGTAAGGCTTACCTGGAAACAATTTTGAAAGTGTTATTTTGATCATTTTATTTACTCAGACTTCAAATAGCCACTACACATTCTATAGCGCCTAGATACAATGGCCCTATCATTTGCTCTATACCTACATTTTCAGCCTTTTTAACATGATTCGAAAGATGCCTGTGACTTGGACATTGAGCAGTGCACATTAAGCGAGATAGTGACAAAAGGGGCACGGGCACACTTCGTCATTGTTTTGATGTTTTCTTAGCTCCAGAGCCGCACAGATAAAATATTGTAATGGTGTTATTAATTTTTATATTAATCTCTCAGTCCGCTAAATCGACCGTTACGGGATTGGATTACGTCATCACACCGAATTATTGTAGTACCCGGAAGGATAAAAATAGTGATCTGTTCTCTTGAAGGCGTAGGAGTTGAGCTGAGTCTGCTATTGTACGCTGTTATGGAGAACGCTACGACTAACTGCTCGTTTGCTACAGTCGAGAGGCAAAAGACGGTTGTGATTATGTACGCTGTATTTGCAGCGATTGCATTTCTATTCCACATCACCACGATCATCATCATAGTAAGGATAAAAGCCTACAAGCTCTTTCGTCATCGCCTCACTGTCTACCTGACTATCGGAGGCATTTTGCGCACAACGGCATACATACTTCAAGTGGTAGCGGTCAACATCGACTTGCCCGATTCGCACCCCGTAACCCTAAGAAAGGGGTGGGAGCGCGTCTGCGTGTTAGGTGCCTTCATGATTCACTACTCACCGTACCTCCAAACCTTTTCTGTGTTGTGGACATGCTACTTTGTCCTCAAGGAAACGTTGTCCCCAAGCCAAGCCGAAATCAAACTGACAAGAGAGATCGTTGGAGTCGTTCTTGTTATTTTATTGCCGATACTATTTAGTTGGGAGCCGTTTATCACCAACTCGTACGGATTTTCGGGAACCCGATGCTGGATAGTTAATACCGATTGTGACAGTCGCTACGGTTTATCGTTCATTTACGAGATGTCAATCAACGTTGTACCAAATCTACTGCTGACGTTGGTGGGGCTAGCACTTCTTCTGGCAGCCATCATTGTTCTCGTCAGAAAAATTTTTGCTAGGGATCTTGGACGCTACTTTGGCAAGGCACTAAGAGACATTTTGCCCATGGGAATATACCCTATGATATATGTGCTGATACTTCTGGCTCGAATGATAGCTCTGTCGACTGGGAAGTACACAAATGACATTGGCCTTTCCTTCATGGTCTTCACTCAACTGAGTTCTATTGCTCTTCCACTGTCCCTCCTGATACAGCCAAGAGTGATATTGGCGCTCTGTCCAAAAAGGAAATACATGTAGAAGAGGATGCGATTGATGGGTACTTGACGATGCCTCGAAAATGTGATTACATTAACGTTTCTGAATTACACGAAGAACTGGCTTAGAGATCACATATATATGCAGAAATCGGCGTCACCAGTAAAGTGATGGTGTTGAAAGAACGTCCTATAGCATGTCGTCTTCTATTGCTATTACATAGAGATTTACTAAATAAATAAATAAATGCACAGACATATATATCACATATTGATGTTCATTTCACTATTACACACGAACTTGCACAAAACTACCCTAGCCTTCAAGCAAGTCCATTGTTGTAGCCAACCTAGCATTGAACGCACGGGCATTGGCTCGAACTAGTATGAGACTTAGTCTCCCATAGATGTTATTCAACATTGTAGTCTTTGAGGAATGGCTTTGAGCCGCAAGTCGTGATGCGAGTTCTCCAAAAAACTGGCCGTATTTGAATTTGTGCTGAATGTTTAAGTATTAATGTTTCTAATTTATTCAAAAGAAAGTTAGAATTAAAGCTATTTTTTAAATGTATGGAAATTGACTACTCTTGAACTGTATTAACTAACCACATGTTATTACACTTTGCCACTTCATTTTTATTTTTAGAAAGGTTGTTACATGTATATGCAAAATGCGCAATATAATTATACATAATAATAATTATAAGTAATATAACAATACATTGAACATTATGGTTCGAGAAAACAAAATACATGTATAGTTTTCCATAGACATGTATACAAAATCAAGTTTTTCCTGACCTAATTTTTGTATTCCATTGTTTGTTAAAATTAATTCTTAGCAACAAATTGATTTGCCACCCTTCATTATGATTTGCAGCACGTGGTACACTTCTTCATGCCATTTGTTTTTTTCCAATACATAGACTTTTCTGGTTCGGGGAGCCTTCGAACAATATATTGAACCCTAGCTAGCTAGCCGCCACCTTTTCTTTAGTTGCTAAACAATGATTAATAAAACCGCTAATTTTATGCAAACTATTAATAGTTACTGGTCCACATCCAGATGGATCCATGAATCCAGTTAAAAACAACCCTGGGGAGTACGAAAAAAACAGAGGTCTAGGTGGGCTGTCTGCATTTGCCGCCACTGCCATGTCCATCAATGTCTAAACCGGAACTGTCTTTCGAGTAGAGAGAGTCAACAGTCTGAAACTTTGACCACGCCAGTAGTGTTACCCACTCCCATGCAGGAGACGTTTATCACAGGGAAAAGTTATAAACGTCCAGCCTGGATTTTTAGGCTGGTTTTTAACAAAAACCCATCCTGGAATGGAGCAAATAGCGTAAAAACCATCCTGGGATTGAGCGTCCAGGGTGGGAATAGATATGCTGGTTCTGTCGAACAAAAACCATGCTGAGGTAATAATTATAATCATACTTCAATATGGGTTTTGTTCGACGAAACCAGGGTAGAACAACACGGATTTTACACTATTCCCACCCTGGACGTTCAATCCCAGGATAGTTTTTACGCTATTAGGATGGGTTTTTGTTAAAAACCAGCCTAAAAAATCCAAGCTGGACGTTTATAACTTTTTCCTGTGTATGCACGTCTGAAAAGATTTTATGTTGGATGGTTGTCAAACAAGATATAACGACTAATTAGATTGCGCGCTGTTTCCCACGTAGCGAATTGAAGTTGATACGAGGGTCAAAATTCATCCTTAAAAGACGCACCCCTTTTCAACGCTGTGTGTATATTGTGTTGTGTGTGTGAATGTGTTGTATGTGTATATGTGCATGTTGTGTGTGTGTGTGCGTGTGTGTGTGTGTGGTGTGTGTGTGTGTGTGTGTGTGTGTGTGTGTGTGTGTGTGTGTGTGTGTGTGTGTGTGTGTGTGTGTGTGTGTGTGTGTGTGTGTAAAAAATAATGACATGTATATTATTACCCATATTCACTATACAGTATAAATTATTCTATTCACTGTGTCCGTTGGATTGTAATGACATATCCATATTCACTATTCAGCTCTGGAGGAATGCAATATTGCCCATACGTCAAGTCCTCCACAATAAGCTTGAATAAATTAATACGTTCTTAACAACAAATACATACAGGCCTTCAAAAAAACAACATGCATGTATTTCTTTCTGTTCAGAAATAGCTTTGCGCCTTGTGAATGTAACGCAACTCTTCATTTTGATTGGAACTCAACCACACATCAATCACATTAGGGTCGTATTTGACATACCATTCACAGGTGAGGTATTTGTTGCCAAAATCTTCACTGCCATACTCCTTATAGCCTCTTTCTGCAATGACTCCTTTATCAATGAAGAGGAATTTAAATGCATCCACTCTGTACATATAGTGTAGGTACATGTAGCTAAATGTAGTGAGTGTCCCATACAATTGGCCCTCTGTACATACATTGCATGCGCGCGCGCGCACACACACACACACACACACACACACACACACACACACACACACACACACACACAAACACACACATAGACACACATACACACTGTTACACCTGTGTCAAAAACAATAGCACTCTCTAATAATGATGGTTATATACTGACACACAATCAAGTTTCCTGTCTCTCTGCACATGCAGATCTATTCTACATATGCCCCAGCCATGATCTATTCCATACATGCACATGCATTTTTGAAGGCCACTGATTTAGATAGTTTCCTTTGACATATGACTACAACTGATTTTTACCCTCTGAAACAAATTGAAGGACAAGTGCCATTGTTGTTATGCAAGAGGCTTTTTTTTTTTTTTTTTTCTTTAGAGTGGTTCATGGCTGAAAAAAATGATAATAAACTTTAACATCCACCTCATATCTGTGTAAACTTACCAAAGGGGGGAGGGGGATGGGGGAGGGGGGGGGGGGGGGCCTGACCTAGCATGATAGGGAAAAATCATTACTAGAGGCCAATGCAGGAGCACCCTTCCAAATTATAAATAAACTTACATGTACAGTACCTGCCTGGTACATCCTTTTTCATCAAGCAGAGGCAAGACAGTGTTGCATGTCACACTAGCTGTATTCAGGGGATTACATGAGTGTACAGATACTCCTACAGAAGGGTATTGCAATAGCATGACGTGAAGCACAATATGTACTTTGTGTGAGGGCTGGGAACAGCAATCTGATGAGCACATGTACACTCGTTTAATACTCTGTATTCAACTAATGCAACATGGGACATGCAAAATTGTGCTGATGAAAAAGCAGGTTTGTAAGGCCCATGGTGATGAATTTTATTGAACCTACACTATCATTGCAGTTTGCAGTAGATCAGGGCCTTGTGGTATAGTTACACAGACATACACAGACAAACATACAATACACACAGGTACTGGTGGCATTCAGCGCCACTGCTGTATGCCAGCCATCTGGTCCCCAGACTAATACTAAAACAAGATACACAGCCAATTCTCAACATATCTGTAACATATACATTGTAGGCAACAATCTGGTACAGATTGGCGACAACATGTGTTACATGGCTGTTGCATCCACTTCTTTATTACATCCTGCTACATACTCGATACTACACTATGATACATATTGTCGCTATCATTTTAACAATATGTACCAGATTATAAAAATCATTGCTGTTCCTGTATGACTCATACCATATAAAATCTTGTAGAAATCCCACTTAATGGATGCACTAGCAGAGAGCAACAGGAGTGCTTGATGTGGATGGAGTGCCTGCCATGGTGGTCCAGAAGTGCAGACCTCCTTGAGTTGACGATCAGGTTGAGACATGTATGACCTGAACTCCCCGGCATACTGGGGGGGGGGGGGGGGGGGTATGGTCATGTCAAAGCGCACCGGTTAGTATATACTTGTGGTAAATGCTGTGGCAAGTTGTGCATTGTGTTCGATCTGTGCCAAATAGCTCCCCTACATGTGAACCTTGCAATCAGACGTTTCCCTACCCCTTAAAGTACTGACAGCACATCACTGGGAGTCCTCACAAATTATTCGTTGAAAACCTTGCAATTCACCCATCTACCAGGACACCGAATGCAAATGAAGAGGCTGAACTTCCTGATTCAGAAACATCAGAATATATGTACGGTGTGATTCTAACACTGAGAACAAAACTGAGGATATGGCTGATTTTGAAGACCTTTTCAAGGAGATGAGCGATATAAGGCTGGGCAAAGTAATGCAAGTTATTTTCCTTTTCCTTCAAAGATCTTTGCTCTGTACTTGCTGGTAAACAGTCAGCACATCCCATGTTATGATCTTAAAATTAATATTGCTAATCGTTAATGGTAATTTCAATGTTTATTCCCAAGGGAGAAAAGAACATTTCAGTCATTTGTGCTTTATACCCTTAAACACAATTTAAACACCAAGTCTATCTAGTGGTAGCTGTTCCGCTGCCAACTCTGTAATCATCTGGTAAGTGGTACAGCTATGATGTTGTGCTGGCTTTGTTATGATTGTAGACCGGCTTTTTGAAATTACAATTTGCTGTGTGTATTATCTAAACAGATAGAACTGTTAACCCTGATGTAGTATATGAGATGAGAACAACAAGCAGTGCTCTGCAGCAGATTATATGCGCTTAGCGTACAGAATGAGACTAATTTTAAAAGTGAAAGGAGTTAGGTTGAATGAGCATGAAAACCCTTTCTACACATACCTTAACCCTGATGTAGTATATGAGATGAGAACAACAAGCAGTGCTCTGCAGCAGATTATATGCATGCGCTTAGCGTACAGAATGAGACTAATTTTAAAAGTGAAAGGAGCGGTTGAATGAGCATGAAAACCCTTTGCTACACATACCTGCTGGCATATATCAGTAAGAAAGTAACACATAATTATGTATTGTACATCGCTTCCTATTCAATAGGAGCACTCACATTGACGTTCTTCATACCTTGATGCTAGGCGCAATCAAATATCTACTACAGGAGCTTATGCCAATGATGATGCCAGGCAGAATAAAGAGATATTGGCAAGTCTATAGACTTCTAACACAATCGGAATGTGGGTGAAGTTTTATGGTTTGCCAGTATTTTTTTAAAGCCTGGGCACAGATGGCCATTTCTATACTCAGTCCTTACCTAGATGAAGGACAGAAGGCTGTATTGCTGTGTTTATAATTGTCTAAGGTACCGCATGAAAACAATTGTTTCAACAGGCATCCCATTACATTTAGGTGTTCCAGATCACCTACAATGTGAATTCTATGCAACACATCTGAGTACTGAGTGGTAGAGTGTGTGCCAAGGAATTTGTTGATGCTATTAAACACCACATGCCACATCAGCTTCAAAGGAGAAAACACACCTCCTTCTTCACTTGGTACAGCACATGAATGAATTTGGGCCATCTTCTGCATTCAATGCTGAACGGTATGTGTGTCAAAGGCTCGTGTATTTAACAATTATCGTAAGCACAATTTTAGTTTGAGTTATTTAAATTCTAAATTGTCACTCAGTTCAATTCTCAGGTCTCCTTGCCAGGTTGAATGCCTGGATCTTCCCCTGACCTCTCCAGTCTCACAGAAGGGTTTTTCTAAAACAGTTGACAACAGCCTATTTCACGTCCTATGGATGGAATTTTTTATCCACAGGTAGTATAGGTATTGCTAGTGAGAGGTCACCTCTTGTGAATAACAGCCCCACTAGTCTGGGCTTACTATGATGTTGCTGTTTCTTGATCCTCATTCAGTTACCTGCAGACGTGAAGCTTTGGAAGGATCACTATCTACTGAGTGTGCACACTGCATCATTGATGAGACCCTATACAGTTGAGACTAACAATGGATTCATTAAGTTTTGTGTCTCACCTCTCACATTCTGTATTGAAATGATGGTTTGGTTCCTGAAGCAGAGCCTGATACCTTACGTAAACTTTGCCCTGATTAGATAGATGGTGCCCAATATGCTGTGGAATGAAAGAGGGAAACTGATGTTGTCTCCCAATATAATGGTCTTGGGACATTGTCGCTTCTTAACAAGCCTTAATTCTCAACCCCCATGCAGGCTAGAGTTTGGAAGGTGGCCGCCTAATTACAATATATGGCCACATGTATCCACATTCTGAAACATTCAGTCAACACTGGAGTGCATAGTTGAGAGCTGCGCCTTTGGCTGCATGCCAACATTCGCCGACCTGACTGACCTTTCACCTAATGTAGAACATGATTAAAAAGATGAATGACACTAATTAAACAGTTCACGCCGCAGCAGCAGTTTGAAGAACCAGTGAATGCCGCGGGGGCATTGACTCTCAAAAACTGCATGATATAGGCTCCTTGCGTGCTTCCCTTATCTAATATTAATACGAGGTACGTCACCCGTTATTGGTAAACTATTCTGACTCCAGGCGCACTGACTTTAATAAATAGCCGCACCCTCATATATAAATTATATGCCATCTATATTACATGTATAACTGATTCGTCTTTTTTTATGGCGGGGCTTGTAGTAGAGATTGTACGAGGCACTACCAAAGCAGGCGCAACGATATTAGGCGCCTTTGGCGTTGCAGACGAAAACGATGAACACAGACAACGCGTCGAAGTTAAATGCATTGAGCTGGAACGTCTAGCAGAAGATGTTAGGAACGCAGGGCTCTCCATTCTTCCCCTGTCTTGCCAACAAGGTCTTCAGAGGTTCAATGAGTCCCTGTGCACGTGCGCAGAGGTTTGCGAGGAAAATGAGAAACAGAGGTGCACTGGCGAATTTGTACCACGCGCAGAGGCACAGGCGGGACCTCGAGGTGTTGGAACGCTTGCTCTCTGAGGTGCATCACTCCATCCAGCAGGTATGCTTTAGTGTGCTCTTGGCCCAAAACGAAGAACTTTGGAGGCGCGTGGTTGAGGGAGAAACTCGTCTTGAAGCGGAGGCTATCCATCCGGGAGCGGGAATTTACAAGGGTGCGCCGGGAGGCTGTAAGGAGAAGGTTCCGAGAGCACCTGATAAACCGGAAGTCGTGGTGGACGGAACACTGATGGCGATTACATGGCGCGACACTCAGAATAGCTCAGAAGGAATTATTCGTTATGAAGTTCGATATGAAGATGAAAAGGAGCTGATTGCTTTCGGAACCCCCAAGGAGTTAAAGGTTGGGAAGAAAAAAGAGGGCACGTACGCAATGACGTTGGGCCCGCCGAAGATTGTTCCCGGGGAGCAGAATGTATACACAATTCAAGTGAGAGCGGTATCTCGGCTTGGGGGACCCGGCGAGTGGAGCGAGGCCATAGTGGCAAGACTAGGTGTGGGTCCACCTAACAAACCGAAGAAGCCCACCATCACAGCGCTGTCGCCGAGGGAAGTCCTCGTGCATGTGCAGAGACCGGGAGTTGACGAGGAGAATGGTCGACCGGTGAGGGAGTACATAATTGAGTTTATGTCGAGGAACGCTGATGTTGTCTCGCAGTGGCAATCGCTTCGTTATCCTATAATGGACAGTGATGTCGGCGAAGCATCTGCAGATGTATTGATGCATACGGTCAGGGGATTAGAGCCAGGTTCTGTGTATCATTTCAGGGTGAAGATGGTCAATGAAGCTGGGAGTAGTTTGCCTAGCAAGGCCGAAGATGTGTGCATGGAGCAGCTCGTACCGGGCCCGCCTCAGGACCTGCGTGTCTCCACCAAGCGCACCGACAAAATCATTAAAATTCGTTGGAAGCCGCCTGCTATTCACCCGCAGTCTGTCAACAAATACATTGTGCACATGCAATTAAAAAGAGGACGGCAAGCTCAAAACGAATGGAGTGTAGTCAAAGAGTGTAGCGAAAAACTGTCGGCGACAATAAGAGATCTGAAAGCAAAAACAAAGTATCGGTTCCGTGTAGCCGCCATCAATTTCAAAGGAGAACTTGGTAATTTCAGTAAGGTCATGGTTGCCGAAACCAGGTGCGGAATGGGTGGACGACTGACAGCAGCGGCTGGAGCATTTGTTGGGGGTACAGTTGGGGCGCCACTTCTGGGAGCGGTGGGGATCGGTAGGTATGCCATTTCCGTTGTTAGTGACTATAAGGTCGGCAGCGATGCGGTCAAGATGGCGGCATGCACTGCGGCGGGAGTGGGCGGGGTTTGTAACTGGTACCGTTATGGGTGCTGTTGGAGCGCCATTGTTTGGAGTAGCTGCAGCCGCCCTTGGCTATGAAAGTGCGGCTGGAAGGATGACGGACTGGAGCCCTCAATCAAGCGACGACGAAAGAGAGCCACCTACATGTACGATTCGGGAACTCTGGAAGGCTTCACTACCACACTAGCTCCCCCGTCGCACGATTTCATGCGCCGTGACTTTTTTTTTCCCCCCCTAGAACTAGTCACAAGGCTGGAATGTACACGTATTATATGGTATATTTAGTCCGCAATAATTGTTCGGAGTCAACAGTGGCGTCCCTAGGTGTTTCAAAAGGGGGGGGGGGGCTAATCAAACAGAGGGGCGCCATGGGGGCGTGGCTCTGACTAATCAATTAGGCATGCAGAAATTCATATTACAATTTATTGAGCAAATAAAATAATTACAGAAACTGAATGGTTAGATTGTGCATGAACTATCTCTACTCCATCAGTAGATTGGATAGTTCTATTCTTCTTGGGTGCATCTTGAGAATATCTCCACAGCTGTGTCATAGTTTACTGGATGTGAGTAATGAATATTCATAAGTGCTAACGAAGAAAGCCGTCTACAGATCATAGAGGACCTTAGCCAGTTTCTCAGACGACGTAAGGTAGAAAAGCTTCTCTCGCAGGTGCAACTAGTGATTGCGCGCTTGAATGCAGTTGACGTTGCAACTTGCATTTTCGATTCTCAGCCCCACTCAGTTTTCGCTTCGTGTACGACATTATATTCGAAACCAACGAAATACGGTAAGCTTACATGCATGTATTAATTTGTCAATGATGTCATACGGGCGGGAACTTCACACGAAACAAAGGTGCTTAATTCATTGACGAGGCGTACGCGTGCATGCGTTTGCGCGTGTCACTGTGTGTGTGTGTGGGGGGGGGGGGGGGGGGGGGGGGCGCCATAAAGCAGGGGGGGCGCCATTAAGCGGGGAGGGGGGGGGGGCATCTGCCCCAAATGCCCCCCCTATGGGGACGCCACTGGTCAAGCATTGATGTTATCCTGTCTGATGCAAAATCAATTATCCCGGGCACTGTCACCGGAAAATTGGTTCGGGGAAAATGTGTCCGGCGGACCGAAAATTTCAGTCAGCCGGGCCAATTTTTTCGGTGGAAAAATGGTCCTAGGACTAACTTTCCATGGAAATATGGTCCCTCATCGAAAAAAATGGTCCGTCCTGGCCCGGACCGTTTTTCTCTATGGGCAGTCTGGAAGTATGGTCCTATACCTGAATACCTTTGGAATTCTTATTAATATGCTTCAATTTAGAGATACAAAATCTGCAATGCAGTTTGCTGATAATATGTAGTATTTGACCGGCGATCGAGTCTTACAATACAGCCGGGTAAATGCATGTGGCTCGCGAAATGATTTAGACATACATGTACTGCATATAGAAAAACAACACTCTTTCGATCAAATACATGTACAGCATCAACAAATGCGTGAAATAAAAGCAACGACATACACAATGAGTCACTGCCCTGCTTATACTTGGTTTGAACTCAATACACATGGAGGACAGTTCCACATCACACTGCTATCTTTCCATATGTTCCTTGGAACGCATGCAGACACATTTTTCATGATACCAAATCTCGCAAATACCACACTGAACCATCCGTTCATGAGTTATTTGTCTGCAAGTGCAGTGAATTGTGATGGTTTCTTGCTTTGTGACTGGTGTTACATATGACTTTTTTCATATTGTCATAGACTTGTACTGTAGACATTGTATAAGATGGTCCGGAAAATTCTTTGTGTGTATTGCACTTGTGCTGGATTGAATCCACAACACAAGCAGGTAGCAAAAGCTACAGCATATCGCTGCTGCCTCCTTGCATTTGCACTATAGGAAAATGGAGGGTGATATCCTTTTCCGTTGTAAATATTAAGGCTGCAATCTGCTTCTGATCCTCCTTGGAAATGGAGCCAATCAAACATATCAATTTCATTGGACTTACAAAACATGTTTGAAATTGTTATCCAATGGTTTCCATGTACGTGTAACATTTGCACAAATGTTCCTCGTTCGATTGCCAAAAGTCAAATCCCTACCAATGACAGTGTTCTGGAGGCCACCCACATCTGGATATTGTCTCTTCAACAAAGTCTGTGCTGCGTTTATTACTGCATCTATCAACCATCCATGCATGTGTTGTATTCTTTCACAATCTGAAGTATACAATCCCAGCTCTTTTATCCAATATGTGCAAGTGGTTGAAGGTTTATTTAAAGGGCACTCATAACTGTTAACATGCATATATAAAATGATAGCATTGCTTTTCTAATCATAGCAATACATACCTGTGCAGTAATTCAGCTTCACTCATACTTTCTTTGACTGAAACGTCCATTGTCTTCAAATTCTATTCCCCTGTGAATAACAGTAACTTTCTATACAAATGTTAATACTGTATCTGTTGCCTTTTCTGATTTGTAGTTTGCCATAGACAGTGATGATTGCTCAAGCTGAAAGTCCACCCTAATGTAAGAATGCAACATAAACTATAATTTTAACGTTAAATTGTCTTGTGGTCCGGGGTTTATCTTTACAATTAGGGGTTAACCCCGAATAGTAAACGCTTGAATTACTAGCAAATAAACTATCAGTGGAAGATTTCCAATTATCATGTTTGTTTATCTATCTTTGCCTAAGAGATGTACTGCATTTCATATATTTTAGTGCTATCGATAATGTATCTCAATATTTCGAGAAATACCGCGTGTGCGTATATTAACTCTGGTTAGCGCAAAAATTTGATTTAACCATTCATAAAAGTTGCGAATCCTCGAATGGTAAGTGCCAAATAGGTTGTCTGTTTGCCCTTACAATCGGTAGAATTCAAATGAACCATGAATTTTGACATCAAATATGTACGGGGTTAGCCCCTAATTTTCGGGGTTAACCCCGTTACGGACCGCAAGTGCTCATTTCATTTATCACATCTCTTCTTTTTATCTCTTCCACTGTGTCTGACACTTCCCTTTTGGCAGCGGATGGTTGTTGAACAACATCATCTTGAAATTCTTTGTTACGTAGTGTTTTTTCTTTAATTGATGAGATGAATACAGATGAAGCTTTGTAAGGATCCTTACGTATAGGAGAAAAATTTATACCATTGGGGAAAAATGAGGGGAAAAACCGCCTTGCACAATCATTGAACTACAACATAAATCAACTTCAGGAAACGACTCAACCATTGCAACATTCAGTGTTAAGTTATTTGACATGCTAACATCATGGACCTGTGAAGGTATCGGTTGGTGTTACTATGATGTGTATTATTCCAATGCAATGTCATTGAGTGGCTATGAATAGAAATATATGGATTATCAGAAACGGATACAGAATTAGTTTGGTTGCAACTGTCATGCTTTTCCATCAAAAGAGATACAGCAGCCTGTACTATTGCAGTCTTGGAGGAGGCTTTCTTTACTTTCTTAGCTCTTTTGTAAGGCTTCAAATGAGCTCCTGTTGCTTTTCTTCTCTTAGAGCCATCTGGTAATGCAATAAGGTACACACTACGAGGTAGAAATTTAAAGATTTTGTAGGGTCCAAGCCATTTTACATCCAACTTCCCACCCTTTCGATGTTTTCGCATGGTGTCTTTCTTTCAGAAGAACAAGAGCCCCCAACTTTATAGAAAAGAGGAGCTAATGTGATTCCATGGGGCAAACAACAGCAACAGGATGCAGCTCAGGTGTTTCTGCAGTCATCTTGCAATGCATGAGCTGACATTCATCACAAGATTGTATCTGTGAATTACATCATTACATTTCGATAGCATATTTACATTACACAGTGAATAGTAACATACCAACTCCTTAACTGCTTTGACAACTCCATGCCACATAAGACTTTCTTTTTTTAAATGGATATATTGTTCGACTTTTTCCCATGTGTCCCAGCTGTAGGATCGATATGACAAGCCTGAACGATTCTTTTTTTGTTCTTCTGAACTCCATATGTATCGCAGCAACAATTCGTCCCGCAATGTACATGATGTATACGCAAGTGGTTCTCCCCCCATTAAAAGGCATCTATATTAATTAACGTGTTATCAACAAAGAATGTGACAAATGGAAAGTAGTCGGCTACGTAGGCTCTACATATGTACATATACTGCCATTGCCCAACCCTACCAATGACCTAAGCCTCGTGACTTCGCTTGAATCCGATTGGAAAAGCCATATGTAATATAATGTAGCAGGAAGACGCTTTATATACGTATCTAGCAGCAATGAATAGATTGCATCCTACTTAGCCAACTACTGTCCTCATCGCGCAATAGGTGAAACAACATTATTTAATATAGATGATTTTTTAACGAGGGGGGGGGGGGGGGGGAGGGGATCTGCAAGGGAGGCAAACAAAGGAATTAGGCCTTCAAAGTTTTGGCCCAACAGAGAAGGACTTATACAACGTGACAAAACCACGAAAACCTCACTTAAATGCTGAAACAGAGGAACACGTTGTTTTCTATACCCCCCTAAGTAGTGCCCCATCACGGAGCACGCAGGATATTAGACATTAGTACCTGGTTCTTTCTTCTTTTGTTTGTAGAAAAGTACACCATCCTTCAATGCAAATCTCTTCGTCTGAGAATCCTCTTGTGACTTGTAGCAGAGCTATCCGGTACTGTCCATCTTTCAGATATTGAAACACGTCGTGGACTAAGTCTACAGACTCTTTCGTTTCATCGAAACTCATCTCTCACACTCATAAGTGGCTAAATGAATGTGAACAATACACGGACTTTTTTTTCCGGCACGGACTCCATGGTCCGGGCGAGACCAAATATTCGGCGGATCACGTAACACTTGTACCTTCGTGGATGTTTATGAGACCCTATAAATGGCTGTGTATATGAGTTCAGTGTTTGGTTCTTGGTTTGATGTGATTGCGACTGTATAATTTTGGAAGCGTTCGATCTTTCACCAGCAAAAAAGTTATTTTTCAGTGAAATTTTGCCGTCTGGCTAGATTTGGTGCTAGTTATACCAGCTACTAATGCTGTTTACGAGAGGTGCTTTTCAGCAATGCGTCACTTGAAAACATATTACAGAGCAGTATGGGTCAGAGCCGGTGTCAGAGGCATAATGACTCCCAGGCATAATGACTCCCCCGGTCATTTACGCTAAGGTGTAAATGACTCCTACTAGGCATATATGACTCCCCACGTGAATTCCATAAGCCACGTGTAGTTGTCGAAGTGAGAAAGCTCGCTCGCATGGACCAGGATGAATTCAGTGTTGTCGAGGATTACCTGCGTATGAATCAATATCCTAAGGGTATTTCAAAGGGAGAAAAGGCCCATCTAAGGCGCAAATGCAAAAACTTCAAATTCGACTGTGAGAGTGCTCTATTTCAGAAGAGTGAAGAAAGGCGAAGGTGACGAGGAAGAGTGGAAGATTTGTGTTAGGACCGAAGACGAAAAAAGACGCATTCTGGAGTCATGCCATGCTGGAATTGAAGGTAAAACAGAACGTATATATTATTCATTACGATAATTGTATACCTGTATTTGTACATGTAGGAAGCCACTTAGGCAGAGATAAAACCATTCAAAAAATATCCAGTCGTTCTTCTGGAAAAACATAAATGAAGATATTTACAACACTGCGACAAATGTCAGAGAACTAACGATAAGTTTTCAAAGTCCAATGCTAAGCTGCATCCTATTGTTCCAATGCCAAATGTTTGGCACCAGGTTGGTGACTTCGTGTAGGGAGTCATATATGCCTAGGCATATATGACTCCCCCGTGATAAAAGTGACATAAATACCTTTACTTGCTATCTCTGGAAAAACCAACGGGGATTTATTTATACCTAAGGCTATAACGCCTTCCCAAGACAGGAGCCAATTTTGTCTAGGCAGACAACAGGGGAATCATATACATTGGCAAAGATCGACGGGGAGTTAATTATGCCTAAGGCTGTAATAACTCCCGGGAGTCACTTTTATCATTGGGGAGTATATATGCCTAGGCGTGAATGACTGGGGTCATATATGCCTAGGCGCGAATGACTGGGGAGTCAAATACGCCTAGGCATATATTACCGGGAGTCATATATGCCTAGGCGCGAATGACTGGGGAGTCAAAATTTAGGAGAGTCATTGGCGACTATGACACCGGCTTAACCACATAATGATCCTGAGCATTTACAAAGAGGATGTTGACGATATCAATATAGACCTACTTGGCGGTGAGTTTATTCGAGGCAGTGAACATTGTTTAGAAAGTTCACTAGATATAACTGAGTATTTGTAATGTGCATGTAACTAGTTTTTCACACTGTACATCTTTAATCTCTTACATAATTAATTTCACAAGCGATTATGACACTTATAGTGATGACTTACAGCTCAGTGCGGTGTGTCAATTAATTATAAGCAACTATGCTACAACTAGTACCTTTTCCGAGGAGATCTAAAAATTCAGAATAGCCTTTAATAATTATCATTCACTAGCATAGCAGTATTCATTTAGCTAGTAATAAATTCCTAGCCTCCACCTCCACCAACTACTGCCGGTTGTAACTTTTTTTTTTGCATTGTACACATATAAAATATATAGATACTATTTAAAAGCCTCCTGGCCGTCTCTTTTTTGCGTAGTTTTCGGAGTCTTTTCAACGCAAAAGCGTTGGCTTCTGGGCTCCACCCCAGACCCCGATGGGGGAGCTATACCCCCTAGCTGTGCGGGAGCGGTGCCCCCCTCCCGCACGCAAATTCCTAGATCCGCGCCCGTACCGCCTGCGGGACCAATGCTAAACAGCTTCCGCCGCCCCCGTTCATCGTGTACAGCATCCCCCAAATTGTTGCGATACACACACTTTCGAGTTATATATTAGCAAAGTTGATCGCAGAGCACCCATCTCTCTCGCTACAAAGTGGAGCCTTAGCATGTTGCAATTAAATACGTGAGCGTTCTCCAGAGTGAATGTGCAGGTCGCAGCAACCATGTAATATCAGGATAGTTCTAGCAGTCAGGAATTAGCTTCCAGCAACCCAAGATCATCTCCCCAGCATCGAGCCAAGCACACCAACTCATTCTAAAATAGCGATATGACGACTACAATCCAGTTTGTACCTTACCTAGCTGGCAGGTAAGGTACGTCATCATCGCTATTTTCATGCAGAGTGTGATGGTGTGCACATTCAGGATTGCTCGACTCGCTGCCAGCCAATGGTTACGAAAGCGCAACAATCTCCCATCCATCCCAACAAACTTGCTCTAGCATAGGTCCTTTGCAGACATAATAATGTACGAATATATGAGATCGTTTCCGCGAAAAGGGACCTAGTGCATATTATAAAATTTGTTATAAAAATGCCTTATGTTTAAACCACTGTAACTCCCGAACGGTACCCACCACCGACTTCCTATTTGCAACACGTCATACTACAACACCATTTCAATATATATTGTGGCGTCTTGCACAAACTCTGTGCCGACGTTACGAGATCTGATAGCCCATGGGTTCAAAAATGCCACATCTTCAGGTAAGAGCGTCCAAATCGTTTTAAATTCGGTGTGTATGTAGAGGGGCCCTGTCACTATTGAGGTGTTCTTTTTTATTTACCCGTTACGGAGATATACCTGTGCAAAGTTAAGACACATTTCCAGCTCGATTCGCACAATTATCGCATGCAGCCCGCTTTCCATTCTCCCAATCCACAATAATTTCGATAACTTTCTTGTTCCGCCCATTCTCCACCCATACTCCGCCTAAAACGAAGCTAGCCGTTCGCAACACCCATGCGCGACAATTCAAAGAGACAATTCAAAGAAGAATAAGAAGAAGAAGAAGAATAAAAGAAGAAGAAGAAGAAGAAGAATAAATAAGAGAGAAGAAGAGACGAAGAAGAATAAGAAGAATAAAAGAAGAAGAAGAAGAAGAAGAAGAAAGAAGAAGAA